>CAHIKZ030001389.1:275000-315000 GCA_903632075.3 Acanthosepion pharaonis | reverse complement strand
CTGTTTTGTTATTATTTTAAAGCCAGTTATTTGCTTGCTTTTTGGCAATTCTGCATATGTAAATGGTAGAAACTCTAGTTTGTAATATTATTAATATTTATGCAGTGGTATTAATTTTGATGGGTGTGGGGAGGAGTAAGTATAATTGGACTGATACAGTAATGGTAATTGTGGTGCAGTGATAATTGTGGACTAATGCGGCAATAGTAATTGTGATGTGGTAGTAACGGTGGGGAAGTGGGTGATAAGAATTGTAGCAGCAAATAGTTATTGTAAAGTGGTAGAAGTGATTGTAGTAATGGTGCTGGAATTGTAATAACAATAATTATAATTATTATGATGGTAGTTTGAACTAGAAAATAATTGGTGGTGTTATGGTGCCAGTGGTTTCTCTTTTCATGTTCATAGGGTCAATGGTGGTTTATGTAGTAATATTGGTTGTTTTTTTCTATCCGTTTGGAATAAATTGTAATAACAGGTATTTGTTTTCATGTCTGCATTTAGAAATTATTTCTGATCTTATGTTTAGTAATTTCTTTTGTTGGGTATGAGAAATTATTGCTACATTTTTGTGTGGGCAAAGTAGGTATTTTTTTGTAGTGTTGTTGTATGTGTTTTTTCAACATTTTCCATCTTATTCTTGGTGTAATATTTCTGTCTTTTAGATGCCATAGGTATGGGTATAGTTTAGTGCCATTTGAATATTTTCTATTGAAGAATGAAAGGCCGTGGTTGTTTTTTCTCTTCTTGAATGGTCCATCAGTGGCACTGATATAGTAAATTGTACTGTTGTTTGCACTTACTTTGACTTTATATATTATATTTGTTGGCAATTTCCTTGGAGTGAGCATGTTGTTTTATTTCTGCTGTTGCATTAAGGTTCCTTGGTTGCATTATTGCAGGTTGGTACTTTTTTGTTGTGGCTTTTTATTATTTGTGTTATACTTTTTTCTGCAGCTATAACTGATTTTAACATTATTTTGTTGAATATTTTTGCTAATCAGTTTGTTTCAGGGAAGTGCTTTTCTATTAACTTTTGGAATGTCCTTCTTATGTTTGTTTTGATGGTTTTGTTGTATGTTGGGTTAAACCAGATAATGTTTCTTTTTCTGTTTTTGTGTTTCAGTTGTGGAGGTGTCTATCTATCAGTCTCTTTCTTTCCTACTTTACCTATTCATATGTGTCTAATTGGTTTCATATCTGTATCTATCTATCTATCTATCTATCTATCATCTATCTATCTATCTATCTATCTATCTATTTCATTCTGTTAGTATCTATCTATTTATCTCATAATCTTCCAATTTCTCGAAATCTCTTCATATCTATCTATCTATCTATCTATCTATCTATCTATCTATCTATCTATCTATCTATCTCATTCTTATCCTTATCTATCTATCTATCTTATAATCTTCCAATTTATCGAAATCTCTTCATATCTATCTATCTATCTATCTATTTCATTCTGCAAATATCTATCTTATAATCTTTCAATTTATCAAAATCTCTTCATATCTATTTCATTCTGTTAATATCTATCTATCTTATAATCTTTCAATTTATTGAAATCTCTTCATATCTATCTATCTATCTATCTATCTATCTATTTCATTCTGTTAATATCTATCTATCTATCTTATGATCTTTCAATTTATCTATCTATCTATCTATCTCATATTCTTCCAATTTATTGAAATCTCTTCATATCTATCTATCTATCTATCTATCTATCTATCTATTTCAGTTAGTTCATGTCTATCTTAGTCTGTTCATATCTATCTATCTATCTATCTATCTATCTATCTATCTATCTATCTATCTCATTCTGTTAATATCTATCTATCTGTCAATCTATATTTTATCTAACAATTATAAAAATAATTCTCCATATTTTTGCAGCTTTATTTCTGAAGCAGATATTTTCTAGCTTTTTACCAAATTCATAAACCAGTTGATGAAGTTTTCTCAAAAAACCTTGAATCTCATATTTATTGCCCAGAATCCAATCTCACGCCCACCCAACTGGTTTCCCTGACAACAAATAACTGACGAACAGCTGGATTTCAAACTTTAACTATAAAATATATAAGAATATCAGTTTCTGTGTCCTGCTTGACCTGCTATGGCTCTATTCAGATGACGGACTGATTGTGTAGCATGGCATAAATCAATAATATTGAAATAACCGAGAATGAAACAACAATAAATGATTTCATGAAAAATAATATAGATAAATGAAGTGATAAATAAATAATGTAGATATATAAAGGGCAATATGTATCTCTCTCTTTCTATTGCTCTCTCTTTCTCACCTCTATTTCTCTCCCTCTCTTTCTCCTTCTTTCTTTCTTTCTTTTTATCTCTCTCTCTTTCTTTCTTTAACCCTAACTCTGTCTTTTTCTCTCTCTTTCTCTCTGTTTCTTCACTTTCTTTTTCTTCAATCTTTCTCCTCTGTCTTTTTTTATCTATCTCTCTCTCTCTCTCTCATATATATATATATATATATATATATATATATATATATATATATGTGTGTGTGTGTGTGTGTGTGTGTGTGTCCTTGGGCTCAAAATGCAAATTCCAATTTCCATGCTGTGGTTGTTGCATTAACAAATATCCTTCTCCTCCCAGCTATGGGTTAAATAGAAAAGCAGATTGGGTTCTTTAGTCTTGCTTGGTACACAGCTGAGGAGAAGGACTACTCTAAATACAAAATCCGAGTGGGGGTGGGGTGCTGTTTAAAGGTTTCATGGCACAGTGTGCTTAATTTCTCTATTATCAGTTCATACAAAAAGCATAGCTAGTTCACACAAGCCATCAGATATAATCAAATCCTATGTGTGAATTGTCTTGCGGTTCAGGGTACACACTGCATTACAGAGGAGTCTTTGATGAGTCAAGCCTAACACAGAGGAGAACATGACCAAGAACTGCATGTATTCAATTCCTTGCAGTTAAAAGCCATAATTAGTGGCAAGACAATTAAATCAGGTATAGCTGATCATGTATAGACGGAAAAGGAATGCTGATGTCAGAATGAACAGACATTTTTTTTATTGCTCAAAGCCATGTCATATTTTAATAAAATTTTATTCTTATATTTTCTTTGTTTATTTTCTTTTAATTTTTGTTTTAATATTAAGCATTTATAATACTTCATATACATATTTTTATAATTTTTTTTTATACATATTTGTTTATTTTTAAGGTAAGTTGTGGTAGACATCAATTGTTTTAAGTTTTTGTGATGTCAACAAATAGTCGTTGCTACTTTTTAATGTCAATGAATACTCGTTGTCACTTTCATAATGCTCATTGTAGTAGAGACTTTGTAATCACATATACAACTATAGTAACGCTGTTGAACAATACTGGTGTCAGATGTCTTCGAATAACATTTGCACTAATAGTACTTGCTTGATTATACAAGCTGAGATGAGGTATTATGTACATTATTTACATTATTCGGACTATTGTCCTCATCTTTGTTGCCATATTTATTACAACGTTTTAGCCTTTCAGAATCTGTCTATATTTCTGAGATGAGGTATTATGTACATTATTTACATTATTCGGACTATTGTCCTCATTTTTGTTGCAATATTTATTATAACGTTTCGACCCTTCAGTATCTGTCTATATTTCTGAGATGAGGTTTTATGTACACTATTTAAATTATTCGGACTATTGTCCTCATCTTTGTTGCCATATTTATCACAAAGTTTCAACCCTTCAGTATCCGTGTATATTTCTGAGATGAGGTATTATGTACAATATTTACATTATTCGGACTATTGTCCTCATCTTTGTCGTCATATTTATCACAAAGTTTCGGCCCTTCAGTATCTGTCTATATTTCTGAAATGAGGTATTATGTACACTATTTACATTATTCGGACTATTGTCCTCATCTTTGTTGCCATATTTATTATGTTTTGTCCCTTCAGTATTTGTTTATATTTCTGAGATAAGGCATTATGTACATTATTATAACACAGAAAAAGGGGAGATACGGGAATAACAAACAAAAACTTTACATCAAATTTCTTGAGTTGCAAAAGACCTATTGTCTATTGCACTTTCCATTCACAAACTTTGTCAATGATCAGCAGAAAACAAGAGCTTCTATTTTGCACAAAGCAAAATAAAATTGACATCTTGAGCATCCAAGAACACAGGTATCATCACCCTAACAGTGACCTGAATTCTAACAATCTTGACGAATACCAATTTATCACTGCTTCAGCCACCAAGGTTCCACAGTCAGCAGAGTTGATATACGTCTCTCTCCTAAAGCCTCAGGAAACTTGCTGTTAAAAAAAATATCTGATTGCATAATTGTTACTGAATTCAACAGTAACCCTCAAAACATATTCACTTTTTATTACTGCCCAACTAATACAAGTGATGAAAAACTAGTAAATGACTTTTACTCCAATCTGAAGGGAGTAACAGAAAGTGTCTCATAACTTCCTCATTATCTCAGCCAATTTTATTTGTTATGAAATTGATGTAATGAAATAACCTATCACTACCTATAAGTATGTGTAAGTCAATGCACTACAGAGTCTAGTTGGGATCTGTTACTCAGATCTTGGCTGTTGTCGAACTCTGTGCCTTTGGGCAGAGAGGAACCTAGACGAGGCTATGCCGAAGGGCAGAGTTTTGTCCAGGGAGGTAGACAGATCCGAACCCATTTATGCAGGGTTATGGGGAATTTTTGGCCAAGCCTACCGGCTCAGATTGCCCCACATTATATTCGGCCTCATTCCACATCCTACCCCATGGGGAGGTTGGTAAATATTACTAGCTGGGATCTGCTGAGTATGGCTCAGACTTACACAAGAACTACCAACCTTTTAATAGTAGTACTCATTACTGGATTGACTTGTGATGACCTTGTGCATAACTGTTACCTTTATTGTTATTGTACTGGTTTTTACAGTAAACCTTTACTTATTTTATCCATCATGTTTTTTCAAGTATATATTCCTATTAGCACAGAATATAACAGAAATACTCTCTGATTAATCTGATGAGATGAAACATGATACAATAACCTTAAATCATCTACAGAAGAAATTGCACTTACAAAACTGCCAAAGAGGAAATAGTTACAGCACACCCACATCAGTGTAGATGTCTGTGTGAGAAAGGCAAGAAAAGATCTGCAAAGAGTGAAACCGAGATATAGAACAAAAGCTAATTAGAAGTACTTTTAAAGATATGACTAAAGCCCAAGGGATACTAGGTGAGGCCCATGCCAATATAGATGCAGAGTGCATCTAAGGGGAAATTGACAAAAGATTGTAAGACGGCATATGGAGAAACAACATGCTGAAGCCTGGAAAACAATAAACACACTGTTGGGAAAACAATCAAAGCCTACCATTCAGCTCAAAGGCAGTTTCACTGAAAAGCATAAAGCTAACTGGTTTGACCACTTTAAGAAATCCCTGGGAGAACCACTGCAAGAAGTGGTCTTCCGCTCTTAATACGTCAAATATCCAATATACTGAAGATAAACACCAGCCCATTCACGTTCGATGAACTCAAAACAAGATTTTACCAACAACAAATCTCCAGGTCTTGACAACATACCAACATTGTTGTGGAAAGATCCAATATTTCATGACCTCCCCCTTGAGTTTTGCAACCAGACATTCATACACCATTCACCACCTTGGCTGACAGGTGGAATAGCCCCTGTTCCAAAAAAGGGTGATCTAAAAAGTGCAGCAAACTATAGGGGTATAACTCTCATACCAGTTGCAGCAAAGATTTAGCTTCTTTTAAATATGATTGTTTCTAGCATTGATCCACTCTTCCACAAGAACCAGAATGGATTTAGAAGAGGCAGGTCAGCAACTGCACAAATCCTCTCCATTCACTGCATACTGGAAGAAATGAAAAAATTCAACAAAGAGGTCACAGTCTGTTTTGATGACTTTTGCAAGGCGTTTGATTCCATCAGCAGAGATCTCATCCTCCAACTCTATGGTATACCCTCTAGAATTGTTGAGGCAATTAGAGCTCACCACTGCCATCATTGTAACACCTGATAGTGAGATTGATTTCTTTGAAGTTAAAGGAGTTTTAAATGGTGTCACACCCTTGCTCCTTTTCTGTTTACAGTTGTTCTGGACTATTTTCTGCATATTTCTCTCGACAGCATAGAGGAAAAAGGACTCCTTTTCAAACCTCATCAGAGCAGTTGGTGCCCTCCACAATACCTTACTGACCTTGATTTTGCTGATGATCATGCACTAATTTCTCAATGTATCAAGGACACAGATTCCTTCCTGCAATCACTTGAACAAGCAGCAAACCAGGTAGGTCTCTTTACGCAAAATTTAAGACAGAATACATTACAACCTGAATGACATATATATATATATATATATAAATACATATATATATATATATATATATATATATATATATATATATATGATTTATTTATTCAAAATTATAACATAAACATGTTATAACATCACTACAACTGTATTGTAGTTTTATGTTATAGTTTTGAATAAATAATATTTTGCTCTACTCTGTATTGAGCACTCTTTTAAGCGTATTATTTTTGGTTATTGGAATTTATTCCATTTACAATCCAATCCTATAGTTATATATATATATATATATATATATATATATATATATATATATATATAAGTAAAAAAACTTGGTAATCCGTATGGATAATCCAAAAAAAGGATGAAAATTGACAGCTCAGTGTTAAGTCAGAGCGAATAATTTAATTTAAAAGAAAAACAGACAACTTAAGGCTCCATAGTAATAATTTATTTCACCAGAGAATTTTACTTTTTCTCTTTTTCTCACACACTTTACTTTCAAAGATGAAACGAAAAAATGAATTTAAAATTTACACTTTTGACGGGCAGTATCAAGCTTATATAAGTTGAATTAGAGGGTGATGAGTAATGGTGTGAGAGACATGGTCAAGCTTAGAGAGGGAAGGGATAGTTTAAAATTTATCTTTATATTTCTTTTTATTACAATACTTAATATTGAGGAAGTAATAATATGTAATGGAAGCATTGATAATAAAAAAATCTAACACAACACTCAATAACATCAACTATGAACACAGTTACGATGTTCTGACCATGTTTGAAAAACAAAAAAAAATTCCCATAATTCTAGATACATACATAAAAATCTACACATTCAGTTAAAAATACAAAATAAAAAACATACTTGATAATGGTTAAAAGAGTAGCTGAAAGTGCTTGAACCCACAGAATATTCAAACAATTTTTACATACTTTATGTCCAGAAAAGAAAAAAGTTATACAAACATAAGAAAAATTAAGCAAAAAATGAACTGCAGTACTTTGTCAGTTGTTTTTAATGAAACTTGTATAAGAGAAGGGTTGCTGCCCAAATAAGTAATTATGTATACATATACATATTATTAATACACCATATACATTTATACATTATTTAAATAATATACAATTATTTATATATAATATACACTTATTATTTATTTTTACTTTTTTATGTAGCCTTCTTTATAAACAAGTAAAAAAAATATCTTCCAAATTTTATCACTAGAGCATATATGAAGCTTCTGATTGGCTAGCCAATCAGCATTGACCTTACAAATGCTTCCTGGAAAGACAGCTGTAAAAATGTTAAACCATTTACTCTATCAAGCAAAACTAAATAACAAATAACATTTCTGTACAGTTCTTTATAAAGCATTCACCAATATTTGTATGAAAACAGTTATCTGTTAAGTTTTCTAGATTTCTGTTTTTTATTGTAGGACAGTACACAAATCAAATATTCCATACTTTGCTTTACAAATCAAATAGCTTTGTATAAACACTAAAAAGCATGAAGGTATAAAGCCAGATGAATTGTTTATTATTGATGACATTATTGGGGAAATATTGTATAAGGAAAAAGGACAAAAGGATGGAAAGGAAGAAGAACTGAAGGAGTATTCTGCAGAGAGAAGGTAAGATAAAAAGTAAGAATAGAGTATGTAGAATGGAAAAAGAAAAAGAGATGAAGAGAAAGGGTAGTGGAAAAAGGGGGCAAAAGAAAGAAAAGAATGAAGGAGTAATGAAAAGGCAGGAAAGAAAAAAAGAAAGAAAGAATAGAATGATAAAAAAGAAAAGGGAAAATGAAAAGTTAAAAAAGCAAAGAAAGTGAAATTGTCTTGTTATCCATCCATGCACACACACGTGCACATACACACATATGCTTACACATGCTTACATACATATGCACACACATTCACACACATATGAACACATACATATGCACACACACACATTCATATGCACACACATGCACATACCCGCACACACACATTGTGTAATTAGGCAGCAGCATTGGAGATGAGTGGCGAGGCACTGTGATTAAGCTTTTTATGAAACTTTCCTTGTTTTCCTACAAGTGATGTCTTTTCTGGACATAGAGTATGTAAAAACTGTCCAGACAATCTGTGGATCTGAGCAATTTTGGCAGATCTATTTAGCCATTATGAAATATATTGTTGTTGTTTAAATAAATATGATTTGTTATTCAATCATTTCACCCCAAGCAAGGTGATAATGCCACTAAGATGCAGAGAGCTACTGGTGGGAGGTTAGGGGGTGTTGAAAGAGAATAAGTCGGCTTTAGGATAAGGAACTGGAAACTGAATCGTAAATAAGAAAGAAGAGATAAACCTCTACTCCTGTTCAAATCTACAGAATATTTTTTATATGTATATACAGTAATGGGAATGTTTGCAATTTCTGAACATGGTCAGCATGTTGTTGGCCATAATTATTATTACTGAGAGTTGGCTTCTTCTTTGAATTGATAATGTTTCCCATTATTTTTAGCTGCTTTTTTGCATGTGGATGAGTCTATTATGTTTGCATTTTCCACACATATGTTGCGGACTGAGCTTGGTATGTCTTCATGTGTAACATTGGAACAATTTTTACACATTCTATGTCCAGATAAGAAATTCTGCTACTTTCAACTTTTGAGTTGTTTGTTTTTGTTATATTTCTGTGCTAATAGGAATATATACTTGAAAAACAAGGTGGATAAAATAAGTTAAGGTTTATTGTAAAAACCAGTACAATAAGAATAAAGGTAACAGTTATGTACAAGGTCGTCGCAAGTCAATCCAGTAGTGAGTTCTACTAGTGGAATTTCGGTAGCTCTCGTGTGTCTGAGCTGTACTCAACAGATCCCAGCTAGTATATTTAGCTACTCCACAAGGATTGCATGTGGCACAAGGCCGACTTAGCGTGGGTTCTCCGAGCACATAGTAAAAAAATATTCCCTTTTGAACCCATATAAAAGGGTTCAGGGACAGTCTACCTTCCTGAACTAGACTCTGCCCTTCAGCAGAGCCTCGTCTGGGTTCCTCTCCGCCCGAAGGCAGAGAGTTTGACTGTTTAGCTGGAACAGGTTGCAGCTAGTCTCCGTAGTCTGTTGACTTACAGCTACTTATAGGTAGTTACTACCTATAGTGTTGTCACTCATGTGGTGACAGGTTATTCCATTACATCAGTTTTTCATTGGTTAAGCTAACATCACGCAAAGAATCTAAAATATGTCTACTTGATACCACAACTGGTCTAACTTAAATTCTTTCACCGTCACAAAAAACGTCCCCAAATCAACATGTGGACAACCACCAAACATGGATAAGAATAGCTACTAGAGGATATCTGTCTACTAGGGTGGCTAACCAATGCCTAATTCAGACGCTCGCTCAGGCACATTTGTGTTTGTTCAACAACCACAGAGATCACCTGTGGTTTATACTGCAACTATGCTGAGTAGACCTTAGTTACAGTTTCTGGGAGAGAGCACATTATCTAGCATGATAAACAATCTGAACAAGGCCAGCATGCTCAAACCCTCGGTCATGCTGACTTGTGACTTTGTGTTAGCGCTACCATTGACAGCCCACAAATAGTTCCCTCTACCCAATTTTACTCACAAGGCTTAGGTCAACCCATGGTATGGATTGTGGGCACCTTTCCCATGCTGCCACATGCTGGGAACATCCCCTCCAGACTGATAACGTCTCCTTCCTGATAAATGGACCATGGTGAGATTCGAACCTGAGTCTTATGGTCAGAAAGCAATGAGTCACTTACCTGGAGATTATCATTTAAATTTAAATGGCACAGCCACTTGGATCAAAGGATGACTTCTCTACCAGAGCACCTAGCCAATCCCTGCTGCAGATGCTTGCTCAGGCATATTTGTTTTTTTTTTCAACACTCATATGTGGTTTATACTGCAACTATGCTGAGTGGACCTTTGTTACAGTTTCTGGGAGGGAGCGCATTATCTAGCATGATAAACAATCTGAACAAGGCCAGTACACTCAAACCCTCGGTCACGATGACTGGTGACTTTGTGCTAGTCAATTTTACTCACAAGGCTGTAATGGATATATATATATGTAGTGTATAGGGGCAACAGATAATTATTCAAAAATATACTGTTAAATATAACAGATAACAAATGTCTATTATGTTTGATCATGAGCCGTTCTAAGCTTTGTATAGTGGCTTTAGTTTCAGGAGAAAATAAAGACAAAAACTGTCCAACATTTGGGTATTTTTTTGTTATGTTGTTCCTCAATCTAAGCTTTCTGTTCACATGAGCCATCATTAGAGTGGTTATATGGACATTATATATATATATATATATATATATATATATATATATATACATATATATATATAATAATGGAAGTGAAGACTTTAGAAATCCATGGTAATAATTTATTTTGCAAGATTAGATCTTGTCTCTTCAGACCAGATCTGATTGATCTTGCAAAATAAATTATTACTATGGATTTCTAAAGACTCCACTTTCATCATTATTATATTGTTCTATACTTACATTGAGTTCTCTTTGGATTTATATCCTCTTTGGAATTATCCCTACTAATTATCAAATAATATTATATATATATATATATATATATATATATAAATGGACATTGAGGTCAATGCCCAGTGGTGACAGTCTGTTTCATGTTTAATTGCAAACTTCAGGTCATGTATGAAGCATCAACATATTTATATTTTTATCTGTTTACATACACCCTATCCCTGATATTAAACACTTTAACCCATAAAACTATATTTTATCATATATATAAATCTCTCTCTCTTTATATATATATATATATATATATATATATATATATATATATTTTATATATATATATATATATATATATATATAGAGAGAGAGAGAGAGATGATAAAAAACAGATGACCAATATCTTCATCTGCTGAAATAGGCTATTCCTATATGAGGTAATTTTGGATTTATTTGTTTATTATATATATATATATATATATATATATATATATATATATATATATATACACAAATGTGAGAAAGAACAGATGGAGTAAAATTCCACTATCCATAGCATTTACTTTTAAAAAAGTGCTCAATACAGAGTAGAGCAATATATTAATATTATTTTTATTATAATATATATATGAGGTGTGCTGAAATTTACCTATTTCCCAAAGTCATATCAAATAGCGAAAGAATAGTTTTATTTTATGGGGAATCCCTTCTTTGCACAATAAATTTTCTGTATCTTCTCAAACACACACATATGTGTGTGTGTGTGTGTGTGTGTGTGTGTGTGTGTGTATCTCTGTAGGTATCTATGTGTGTATATGTCTGTGTATGTATGTTGTGTGTGTGTGTGTTTTGATTAACAACAGACTATTGTTTAGTCTGTAAATTGTATCCAAGTTACAAGTTGTTTTTTTTTGGCTCAGCCCTTGATGGCACAACCCATTTTTCTTTTACTCAGATCTACCAAATGTTAAGTTGTATTTGCTTTCATATCAAAGTCCTTAAGTACCCCACTTACTCTGAAGTGCATACATGAAAGATCATCAGAAATAAGCTTTACTCTTTCAACATTACTAGTAGTTGTTTTAAATACTTTATATACTTAATTTATTAGTTTTGTTTTTTTAAAACTAAATTACCGCCAGAAGTCCGTGATATTTGTTGTTTTAACCTCTTAACCTGAAATGCATATTGTAGTGGACATTGAAACAATACTTCATCTCTTCATATAATGAGTGTCTAGAAATGCAATGTCACTCAATGCAGATGACATGGCCAGTTTGTGCATTGACTCTACTGAAAGATGGAACCACCATAGCACTTTATTTCATTCACAATGCAAATCAATTCATGAAGTAAATTAATTTATACAGAGAAGTGCACAAATAAGTGCATATTGTAGTATCTACTTTTATCATCATGATGGTTGTCCAACAGGTTCGAAGAAGTCTTTGTTTTGCAAATTTATTGGTGGATCCCGAGATGACTCTGTAACCCCAGTCTGGATGCACTGAGCATGGAGCAATAACATGGTCAGGTTGTGCATTGACTTTACTGAAAGATGGAACCACCATAGCACCTTATTTCATTTGCCACAGTGATTATTCTAATTCTGAAAGAATTATAGGGAGAAATAACTTTTTAACTTGTCAATTGAAGGAATGAAATTGAAGCAATTTAATTTGCTTTTGAGAATTGGAACCCCTATAGCATCTTATTTCATTCTGTCTAGTGTTACTGCAATAATTTCCAAGGTTATTGATATTTGAGAAAATTGGAAAACGAGGAAGTGCTGACATTTATGGAGAAATTGTACTCTTGTAAAATTTTCTTATAAAATTCTAGTAATTTTCTTATAAATTTTCTAATAGTTTCTTATAAATTTTCTTCTGAATTTCTAAAAATTTTCTTATAATTTTCTTATAATTTCTTATAAATTTCTTATAATTCCTTTTAATTTTTTATAAATTTTCTTATGAATTTTTCTAATGCAGTGAACACATTTAAACCAGGATGGAATTATACCAACCTCAATATACTATATGAGATCTGATCAAAAAGTATCATGACTGGTGCTATAAAAAGAAAACGATTACAGATATCAATTCAACATTTAATTTTCTTTGAAGTACTCTCCTTCCGAAGCCATACATTTTATCCAGCATTGTTTTCAGCTGCCTAATCTCATTCTCTTGGATTTCTTTGATGTTTGTAAATCTTTTTCCTTTCAAATGGAATTTGATTTTTGAAAAAGATTAAAAGTCACAAAGGGGTAAAATCTGGGGAATATGGTGATTGTTGGACCTGAGGAATGTTATCCTTTGCCAAAAACTGTTGCACAAGAGATGGTCACTGATGGAACTTTTGTGGTGTGGTAAGTCAACTGCAATGTCCACACTTTCCTTCCAAGCACTTCTATAAACAAACGATGTGAGCAAGAATGTTATAACTTGTGTGTATATAAAGTGTGTATGTGTGACAGAGTTCAAGGTCACTCTGTGCCAAGTGGCTTCACTCTGCATATTTTAGCTCCATAACCATAGCAATGTGTCTGATACTTTTTGATCAGACATTGTATACTCATTGTAAAAAGGTATGTGATAGATACCTTCCACTGCAAAATGTATTAAAATGTGAAGCCTTTATTATAAAAAACAAGAAAGTCCTTATTATAAACATCAAGAAAGTCCTTATTATAAAAATAAAAAGTGTCCTTGTTATAAAAAACAAGAAAGTCCTTGTTTTAAAAATCAAGAAAGTCCTTATCATAAACATCAAGAAAGTCCTTATAAAAAACAAGAAGTTAACCCTTAATAACATTAATTATGAACACAGACACAATGCACTGGCCATATTTGGAAATTAAGAATATATCTACTTTCTTCAATCTTTATACCATCTACAATAGCACTTGCTCACCATTTATTAATGTAATATAAGAAAAAAAATAATCTTTGAAAATGGCTAACAGGTTAACTGAAAGTGCTTTAGTATTTGTGCTATATTTGGTCTGGAGCTCCTTGAGATTCTAAACAAAATCTAAAGAATTGTCTGCAAAGTTATTGGTCCTGACCTGGCATCTCAACTTCAGTCACATTCCCACCACTGTGATGTGCTTCCTTGTTTGTGTTTTTTCTATTAAGTTCTATTTTACGAACCCAATTTTTGTTACCCCACATAGGGATTGAACTTACATCCTCCTGGTTATAAAAACTAATGCTTTGTTGGATTAACCTGTCTCCACTAATGGTTCAGACCTGTTCAGCCTCAGTAGCTCAATTTAAGCTTGTTGTTTTTCTCTAAATAAGTAGATTTTCAGTTATCTGAGGAATTCTTGTCAGAATAATTCGGGAGTGAACAGCTGAATAATATCCTTAAAATAATTTAACATTTTCTATAAATGTTTTCATGGTAATTGTTCTAATGAGCTTTCCTCCATGTTACATTGACCTCATGAATTTAAGCATGCTACTAGATTAGCAATTAGGTCTCATCATTTTACCATTGAAATAAATGTAGTCCTAAGTTCTATTCTAATACTTTCTTTTCTCACACTTCTTGCCTGTGGAACTATCTTCCAGTTTCCTGCTTCAATGCCACCTACAATCTTCAAAAATATTAATGCCATATCAATCACCATCTTCTGTCTTCATGATTCCTGTTCTTTTATTGTTCTATTTCTTCAGTAAAGTTTTACTCATACTCTTTCACTAAAACCCCTTCTGATTTAATGGCAGAGTGACATTATCACCTTGGGATGAAATGATTATATATATATATATATATATATATATATATATATATATATATATATCATCACTTGATAAGACACCACTTGACATAAGACACCAGAAGTGTTGAAACAAAATGGCTATTTTTGTAGTGATGTTATAACATTCTTATGTTATAATTTTTGAATAAATATTATTTGCTCTACTTTGTATTGAGCCCTTTTTAAAAGAATAGTGGTTTTGGTTATTGGAATTTGATTCCATTTATACCAATCCTGTATTTGTATTTATATATATATATATATATATATATATATATATATATATATACAACCCCATATATATATATATATATATATATATATAAAATATCAATTGATGATTAATAGGGATAATTCCAAGGAGGATATAAGTCCAATGAGAGCTCAATGTAAGAACAGAGCAATCTTTTTCTTTCCTTTGTGTCTGAACAAATTGAACTCAATTTATTTTAGTAAAACTGGCCTGATGAGATGGACATTTAAAGTCCACAAAATAAATTATCACCTGACAGAATGGATTTTTAAGGATTCTGTATTCATTTATATATATATATATATATCAATCATTAATCTTTATATATATATATATATATATATATATATATAAATAACAGGTAATGATCAGAGTTGAATCAAACCAGGAAATGGCAGTATTAACACGTGCACAATACATCTGTGAAAAATTGAATAAAAATAACATGTAGAGCTTTTAACTTTAAAAATCAGGAGATCAGGACATTCAACTGATCTCCTGATTTTTAATATATATATATATATATATATATATATAAAATTTTATCACTTACCTGATTGATGATATCTTCAGCATCCCAACTCCAGAGTTTTGTAGACAGACTGGTCCATCCACTCTTCAGAAGGTATCGGCAATTTACTGCTTATATTTCTTAATTTTTCTTTTTTTATGCATTTATCATTGGTGCAGGTTTTTCCATATTGTTTGTTTGTGTGTATATGTGTGTGTGTGTGTGTGTAATTGCATGCATATGCCCATTCACTCGTCTCTGTGGAGGTGCATTCGTGCAGCCACTGTTTGCATGGATGTGAGTACGTGTAGGGCGTCATGATTATTTGTTCTTTTCTTCAGTTTTTTTTCCCTCCACTTTACTCTCACTCATTACCCTTTTCTCTTTTTTTTTACTTTTTCCTCTTTTCTTTTTATTGTAGATATTTGTAACTATTTCCATTTTTTTTCTCTACACATGTTTAAGTGTCTTTTCTTGACTTAGGAAAGTTGTATTTTGTTTTTTTACATAAAAAATTGATATTAATGTTTAAATATTTTTACATGTCTTTACTTGTCTATTATTTTGTTTTCTTATTTGTTTTGGTGGTATCTTAAGTTTTAATTGTAGGAGGTTAGATCTAAGTTTACAGATTCTTCTTTGGAATTTGTCAAGAATCTTTATGATTAGAAAAGGAATATATATATATATATATATATATATACACACACATATATATATATATATATATATATATATGACATACATATATATATATACACACATATATATGTATATATATGACATAAATATGGAATATAAAATAAGAAGATGGTAGTAACTCTTTTTAAAATGGAAAATATTAAAAAAAAATGCCATAAATATAAAGCAGGGGACAAATTTTGTTCGTTATGTATGCAGGAAAAGTTAGCAGTCGCCATTTACAATGAACCTGATAATTTATTAAATCAGAGATTTGAGATTCTAAATAGGTGTAGGCATAGGAAATCCTGGTTATTGCAATAGAGGCTTTGTTTTTTTTTTTGTCTTCTTCTGTCATGTGCTTTTATGCTAATTAGTTTTTCATGGTTTTATCAATAAATACTATTTTGTCATTTCCTTTTTAGCCAGCTTACCCTGAAGATCCATTTGGGTCAAACCTAGGTAGGTTTCTCCGGCTCTTAAGGATTTATTTTAGTTATTCCCACTCTACTTAGCATATTGAGCATTCTATGTTTTAGCCTTACTACTCACTTGGGTTTTTTTTCTTTGGACTAAAGACTTAAGGCACTGGATGATTTATTTCACCCTGTTCTGATGTTTTTAGTTCTTTCTTTTTTTATTTCCAATTTTTTCCTTGGGTACTGATTTGTTTTGACATATCTACAAGTTGAACTATCAGAGTTTTTTTTCCAAACAAGTATTACTATTAGTGTATATATATATATATATATATATTTACACAAATGTAAAAGAACAAAGAATAAAATTAGAATGTTCAAAACATTAATTTAAAACAGGGCTCAATACAAGAGTAGAGCAATAAATATTTTCTTATTTTCTTTCCTTTTTCCTTGGTAAAAATTCTTTTTTACCTTGTATGGAAAATTTTCCAAAAACGGAAAATGAAGTGATGTTTCATAAATTGCAATTTCAAATAAGATCGTTTATTACCATCATTGTTAACTACCTGAAGAGACATTTTATTTAAATGTCAAATCAAAATGTACACTTTTGTAGTAATTATTTTATACAATACTATATATATATATATAATATATTTTCCATTTTATATAGATTTTTAAACCTTTTATTTTGTTTTAATCCACCTTTTATCACTATTTACAAGTGTGTCATTGAAAAGGTTTTCTATGCACCAGAATGTTCTCCTTTTGATAAAATGTTACTTGCAAATGTTTATTTCTAGGTAAAACAACCCTATTTAATTTTTTTAATATATTTTATATATATATATATATATATGTTTGGTGTTTCATTAAGACGGATCAAAATCAGCAGTAAATAAATCAGTGTTATTGGTGAAAATTTATTTATTTCTCTATTGGATCATGTTATTTAAGTCATGGCAATTATGTGTGAAAAATAATATCGCCCAAATGTCCGCCAAATCTGAAAAAAAAAAAAAAATCATTAGACGCTTAAACTTAATTCACATTTAAAATTGGTCCAAGTTATTGGAACACCCTTTATTTTATGTATATATAATATATTTTATATTATAATAAATAAAATGAATTTTTTAAAGTTTATAAATATTTTGGTAGATAAATGTATCATATGATTGATAAATTGATCTTAATGTTTTGGAATTCTGTTTTTAAGATCCTGAAAGATTGAATTGGTTTTTTAGTTTTGTATCAGAAAGTTTCTTTTTTATCACTAAATTTCTAAAAATTTTTATTCAATAAATTATTTTTTTTAATTGAACCAAATTTTTTTTTTTTTTTTTTTTTTATAAATATATAAATAGTAAATTTTTTAAAAAAAAAAAAAAAAAACTTTGTTTTTTTAATTTTGTTTTTAATTTTTTTTTTTTTCTAAATTTTTTGTATGTTTGAAAAATTTTTTTCCTTAATTTGACTTTCAAAAACATTATATCAAACCTATCTTTTTTAAAAATATTTAAAATAATGTTTTTTGATTTTTGAATGAAAATATATTATTTTTTCCATCCTATAAAAAATTCCTTTTAAAAATTTTCAATTGATTCATTTTCATTTTTTCTGTATTATTATAAAAAATTTAAAATTTAAAATTTTTTTTTTTTTATTCATATGTTAATAAACAATTTTAATTTTTGAATAATTATTAAAATTCAATTTTTTTTTTTCTGTTTTTTAATGTTTAATAAAAATTTTATTATAAAAATTTTATTTTTTTATTTTGATTTATATTTTTATTTTTTTTATTTGAAAAATTTTGTTTAAAAAAAAAAAAAGTTTTTTAATTTTTTTTCATTAAAAATTTTTCCTTTTATTTTTTTTTAATTTTTAAAAAAAATTTTTTTTTTTTAATTATAAATTTTTTTTTTATAAATTTCAAAAAAATTCAAAAAATTATGGTATTTTTTTTGTAATTCTTTTGTTTAAGAAAAAAATGAAATAATTTATTTTAATTCAAACTCAATATTTATTTTAAATTTTTTTTTTTTTTACAAAAAAATTTATATGGAAAAACTCTTAAAAACTTTTTTAATAAAAAAAAATTTAAAATTTAAATTTTAAAATCTGAAAATATTTGTATTTTATATATTTATTTTTTTTTTCATTTTAAGAAACTGGAATTTATTTTTTAAAATGAATTATTGATTTTAAATTATATAATCAAAAAATTTTATTTCAACCTTTTTTTTTTTTTTATTTTCAAAACATTTATAATTCTGTTTTCAAACCTTTTATTTATTTTAAATTTTAGAAATAAAAAATTTTTAAAATTAAAAAAAAAAATGAAATTTTTTATTAATAATTTTTAAATCAAATAATAAAATTTAATTTTGTAAAAAAAATTTTATCCTGATTAAAAGTTTTTCAGATTTAATTTATTTATAAATAAATAAAGAAAAAAAATGAAGCCTTTTTTAAGTTTTAAAAATAATTTTTTAAATTTTTTTTAATTTTTAGCTATTTCTATATATTTGCTATACATATATTAAATAAAATATTCTACAAATTTTAAATATTAAATTTTTGGTAAAATTATATAGAATGTTTTAAATTAATTTGTCTTCAAAACGAAAACAATTTCTGGAGGTCCATTTTTTTGAACCAAAATTTATATTTTTTTATCAAAGTTTTTTTTTATTTTTTTTCAAAATTTTTTTTTAAATTAATTATTTAAAATTTGTTTGTTTTTGAAAAAATGACTATATAAAAATTTTATATTTTTTTTTGAATAAAAAATATATATATTTTAAAATTTATTTTTTTTTTTAATTGATGGTTGAAAAAAAAAAAACTTAATGTTTAATTTTTATATAAAAAAATATTTTATATTTTTGTTTATTAAATTGAATTATATCATTTTTATATGTAAAAAAAAAAATGATTTGGTTTTTTTTCTAAAATTTTTATTTTTCATTTAAAAAAATTTCCAAAATAAATTTTTTTAGCAATATATTTTTTATTTGTGTTTATTCCAATTTTATTTATAGAATAATTTTATTATTTTTTTTATTCATTTATTTTATAAAATCTAAAATTTTTTTATAACATTATATTTAACATATTAAAAAATTTGTTTCTAATTTTGTAATGAAAATTTTATTTTTTATTTGATATTATTTTAAAAATTAATTTTCATAATTTTAAAAGATTTTATAATATGTTTTATGTCAAAAATTTCTTTTGAAAACATTGGTTTAAATGATTGGATATTTATATTTAAAAAAATTTAATATATATTTTTTTTTTTTTTATATTTTTTATTTTATTTTATTCAATTATTTAAAATTTAATATCAAGAAAAAAAAATTTTTTTTTTTTTCCAATTATTAATTTTTTTTGTTCTGCCTTATTTAATTTTTTTTTTCATTTTTTTTGTCATTTAATTTTTTGTTTTTTTTTTTTGAAAAATTTCATAAAAAATTTATAATTTATTTTTTATTTAAAATTTTTTTGATAATTCTTTAATATATTAAAATCAAATTTCTAGTCAAAATTTATTATTTAAAAATTAATAATTAATGAATTTTTTTAATTTTGCAAATTTTTTATTTTTATAAATTTTAAATATTTTAATGAATAATAATTTGGAATTTAAAAATTTTATTTTTTTGTAAATTTTAATTTTTTATATATATTTTATGAAATTTTTTTTGAATTAAGAATTTTTTAATATTATGAAAAATAAAATTTAAAATTTAATTATTTTTATTTTTAAATTTATTTATTTTAATAAGATATATAAAATTTACAAAAAAAAAATTTTTAAAAAATTTTCCTTTTTTTTTTATTTTTTTTTCATTTTTTTTAAAATTCATTTTTCAAAATTTTTAAAATTTTATGATAATTAATTTTTGAAAAAATTTATATTTTTTTTTTTTTCAAAATTATTTTTCAAAATGTTTTTAAATTTTTTTATATATTTTTTTTTTTTTTTTTTTTTTTTTTTTAATATTTGTAAAATTTTAAAAATCAATGTAAATATTTTTGAATGAAAAAAATGAAATAAAATGACTAAATTTTTAATTTTTTGCTTTTTTTTAATAATTGATTTTTTTTAAAATTTTTGAAAATAAAATATATTAGAAATATTGGGGTTCATATGAAAAAAATTTCCAAAATATTTTTTAACATTTTTAAATCATTTTTTAACTTTTTTATTTTTTCATTTAGAAATTTTTTTTTTATGATTTTTATTTTTATTTTAAATTGGATAATGATTCAAATTTAAATATAGGAATATATTATTTAAAAAATTGGAAATCAATTTTTTAAAAAATTAATAATTTTTAAAATTGATTTTTTTTAATCATTTTTTTAGGAAAAAAAAAATTTTTTTTTTTTGATTTTTTTTTAAAAGTTTAAAATTTTTCAATTAAAATTTTTAATATTTATCAAAATTTTTTTCAAAAATTTTTTAAATTTTTTTTTTTTTTTTTGATTTTTTATTTTTTTTGAATTATATAAAATTATTTCATTAAAATTAAAATTTTTATTTTTTTTTGAATTTTTTTATATATTTTCTTATATATTATTTTTTTTTTATTTCAATAAAAATATATAAATAAATAATTAATATTTTAACAGATTTAATGACATAATAAAAATTTATTAAAAAAATTATAATATTTAAAAAAATTTTCTTTTGTGCATTTTAAAAAAATTTTAAATTTTTATATGTTTTTTAAAAAAATTTTTTAAAAATTCTAGGATTTTCCAAAAATTTATTTTATGTTATTTTCAAAATTTAAAATTTATATTATTAAGTTTTATGAATTTATATTTAATTAAACTTTAATAGATATTTGTTTTTAAAATTTTTGTTATAAAATTTTTTAATATTTTTAAATGACAAAAAAAAATTTTAAAAAAAAAAATTATTTTAATTAAATAAATTTTATTTTTGAAATTTTTTTATTTATAATATATATTATTAAAAGATGATTTTTATATAATAAATTTTTATTTAAATATTTATATATATGATAAATATATTTTTTTTTTATATTTTAAAAATAAATTGTTTTTTTATTTTATTATATTTTTTTAAATTTATTTAATATAATCAAAAACATGATTTTTTAAAAAAAATTTTTTTTTTGTTAAACTGTGATGTAACAAAAATTTTCATCCATAATTTGGAAATGGATTCATTTTTGTTCAATTTTTAAATATTTTTTTTAATAAATGCAGTTTTGTGTAAAATAATTTCATAAATTTTAAAAAAAAAAAAATTTTGAAATAAAAAGTTGTTTTTAATGTTGAATATATATATATCAAATTGATATATATATATATATATATATATATATATATATATAATATATATATATATATGCGATGGATAAATTGTCATCTAAATTACACAAAAAAATAAAATAACACTGACATCTCATTTTAACAGATATATTTACCAAAATTACAAAAAATATCTTGAAATACTAAAGAGTAAATTTATTTCAAAAAATCACCATTGGCTTCAACCACAGCCTCCAGATGACTTTTTTTATCTCCTGCAACTCTTCTGGACAGTCTCCTTGTTTAAGTTGGTGAATGCTGCCATAATCCTTGCCTTCAGTTCATCTTTTGGTGTTACAAGGAGTTTTGTTGGTCTCTCATTCAACTGCACCCCACACATAATAATCAAGGGGTTGCAGTCTGGGGAGTTAGGTGGCCAGATGTAAGGGGTGATGTGGTTGCAGAAATTGTCTGACAGCCATGACTGGGTTCTCCTGCTTGTGTGGCATGGTGCAGAGTCCTGTTGCCAGACATAGGGTCTTCCAGCAGCCACCCTCTTGACCCAGGGCAGCACTACCTCCTCCTCAAGGCACTTGATGTAGGCCTCCATGTTGAGTCTGAGGCCCCAATGGGAAGATGAATGGAGGCATAACATCACCATCAGAGTGAGTTTTCACTTTGTACACCTTTGTAATCACCATTAGACTCATCCAACTCTTTCCAAATCCTCTGCACTGTCCTCAGATTGACACCCAAACACTCTGAAATGTTTGTATTGGAGCTTCCAGCATGAATGCCAAGCAGTACAGCATGCCATTTCCAAATTTCTGGCAGAGTGAATTGCATCATGGTGCTCTTTTTTTCTCACAGATGGTGCCCAACTGACCCTACTATACTGTGCAGTTGACAAAATCAAAAAAAAAAAATGCATGAAATTAAAAAATTAAAAATATAAAATTTACAATTTACCCTGTCAATATATTATATATATATATATATATATATATATATATATATATTATAAATAAGGGTATATTTTATCCAATAAATTTCTTGTTTTTTTTTTTATTTAATTTTTAATAAAAATTGAAAAAAGTATATTTAGTTCCATGTTTTTCCCTCATGAAGCTTTGGCTTTTTTCCAAAATTATATTTAATGGCGTTTGAAAATTTTTTTTGTTTCTATTTTAATATACTTAATTTTTGTTTTTTTATTAAAATTTTTAAATTTATTTATATTCTATTTAAAAAAACATCAAATTTGATTTAAAATTTAAAAAATATATATATAAATTTATTTATAAAAAATAATTAATAATTATAAACTTCAAAATTTTAAAATGAAAAAATATGGAAAATTTTCATTTTTATGAAATAAAATTTCTAAAATTTTCGTTTTTTTATGTATAATTTTAAATAGATAAAATTTATTTTTTTTTAACAAATCAAAATTAAAAAAATTAATTCTTTTTTGAAATAAATTTATGTCATTTATTACATTTTTAAATTTACAAAAAATAAAAATGGATTGGAGTCTATATTTAATTATTTTGAAATGATTGTATTTTATTTTACATTTAAGGCAATTATAATTTTATTTTATCAATTCATTTTTTTTTAAATTCTACAATTTATTTATTTTTTAAAAAAAATCATTAAAGATTAAAATAAATTGTTTATTGGTTTTAAATATTTTGTTTAAAAAAATTTTTGAAATTAATAATATTTAAAATTTTATTGTTTTAATCCTTGTGTTTTAATTTTTCTCTGAAAAAAACTTTTGAATTATTTTAACTACTTAATTTTGATTTTAAAATCAATATTGAATTTTATTTCATTAAAAAATTTTTTGTTTCCAATTGAAATGTGAAAGTTTAAAAAATTTATCAAATTCAACATTGATTTGTTGATTTTCAAAATATTTTGACTGATCCAAAAATTTTCCCATTTTTGTTTTTTTTTTTTGTGTGATACTTTTTTTTTTTTTGTTGAGAAATGTTCAAACTAAAATTTGTTTTAAATTTAAATTTATTGAAATTAAGATTTGTGAAAACATTCAGAATTAAAATTGATCCAATAAATTGAAAAAAAAAATAAAAATTGTTTTCTTCAAAAAAATTTTTTTACATTTTTTTTTATTTTAATTTTTTCCAATTTTTGATGTTTTTTTATTTATTTGTTTTCATGAAATATTCTAATAAAACAAAAAAAATTAAAAAAAAAAACATCCAAAAATATCAATTTCTGTATTTCATGAAAAAATTTTTTTTTGAAAATTTTTTTATTTTAAGTTTTATGTTTTTTTATCTGAACAAAATAAAATTATAAAAAATTTTGTTTAATGTTTGGTTCTTTTTTTTTTTAAAAAAAAACTTATTTCCCATAACAATAAATAAGAATATAAAAAATTTTTAAAAATTGAAATGAATTGTTATTTTTTAATTACAGATAAAATAAAAATGATATTGAAATTTAAAATTTTTAAAATGATAAATGTTTAAGGAAATGATCTTATTTTTAATTTTCAAAAAAAACATTAAAATCTTTTATTTATAAAATAATTTTTAATTTTTTGATTTTTATTTTGTATGAATTTAAATATTTTTAAAGTCTTCAAAGTATATGATGTTTTTTTTATTTGAATATTTTTCAATGCAATTTTTTTATTTATAAATTAATTTTTTTTAATTCAAAATTGAAATAAAACATTTTTTTTAATTAAAACAAATTTCTTGGATTAAAATCTTTTATTTTTGTTTTATATTTTCAAATATTATTTTTAATTCATATATATTAAAATATAAAAATATTTGGATATTTGGATAGATTTCAAAATTTTAAAAAATCTTTTTATAATTAAATAAAATTGTTTTTAACATATATATATTTATATATATTTTTTTTTTTAGCAAAAACAATGCATGGGATTATGTTAAAAAATTCATCAATTTTTTTGAATCATATATATTTTTTTTCTTCAAATTTATCATGTCTTTTGTTTAATGATTTTTTATAATTAAAAGTGAAGAATTTGAATTTGAATGGTGGTCATTAAATATTGAATATTGTTATAAATATTGTAATCTTATCAATTCAATAACATATTTGTTTTATGCATCCAGAAATTTTTTTCCAAAGTTTAAATTAAAAAAATATATTAAAATTTAAAAATACTAGCTTTGATATATGGTTTATTGAATGTAGCAAAAATTTAACTTTTTGAAAAATCAAGTTTGGATTTGAATTATCGAATTTAGATTTAAAAAATTTTGAAGAATAAAAATTAAAAAAAACAAAAATTTATTCAGCTTTTTACAAATATTATTTTAAATGCATTGTAAGAAAATTTCATATTTCAATATGATATTAATCATGTTTTTGAAGAATTTGGTGTTGTTTGCTATAAATTGAAAAAAAAAGTAAAAAGGTTTTCATGAATTTAAAAAAAAGCAATAAAAGTCTAAATTTTTTTATATTAAAAAAATAAAAAACAAGAAAAAAAATTTTTTTGGAAATTTTTTTTTTAAATAATTTTTATAAAAATTAAAAATAAATTTAATGATAAATTTTCTTCTTAATACTAAAATTTTTTTTGTCATCTTAAACATTTAAAAGAAAATTATTTTTCTTAATAAGATTAAATTTAAAAAATGTTGATTTTCTAATTGAATTAAAAAATTTTGGAATAATTTTTAATAATTAAATTAAAAAATTTAATTTAAATTAAATAATATGACTCATTTATGTATATGTATTTTCTTGATAAATCTTTAAAAAATAAAACTATTATAAATATTAAAATATTTTAACAAATTATACTGGAAATTTTGAAATTATTTTTTACAATTGTAAAAAAAAATAAATTTTATACTAAAAAAATTAAATATTTGAAAACTTATGAAAAAACTTTTTCAAAATTCCAATATTGAAAAAAAAATGAAAATAATAAAAAAAAAAATTAAATTAATATGGAATTTGATTCCTTTATTTTTGAAAATTAATTAGAAAAAAAAATTTCTTTAAAATGTGATAAACAAATGTATTCAATGTTTCTTTCCTGATAAGGTTTTAAAATATCTTTTTTACTGGAGAATTGTAATAGCTTTTTCTACATTTTTATGTGTTCTATGATTTGTATTTTCAATTGAAAAGTAGTTTTTTTTTATTTTTAATTCAAAAGTAAAATTATGATGAATTGAATGTTCACTGATTTATTTATTTTTTAAAGAAAATCCAGTGAAAATTTTTTTTTTTTATAAACCTTATTAAATATATAATTATACATGATGTTCAATATAAAATGCTTTTTTTTTTATCATGTCAGTAATAAATTATGGCCAATTTATATACATCAGATATTTTATATTTTTAATAATTTATTTAACATTAATAATGTTCTTAAAAAATTATAAATTATTTATTCTTAAAAATTCTGTTTTCTCATTTTGGAACCTTTTTCAAAGTTTTCATAAAAAGTTCCTCAAATTTAAAAATTTTTAATATATCATATATTTGTAATTTATATGTGTCAATTTGTTATAGTGGAACACACCTATTCTATAAGTTAATAGACTCTCCCACCTATAATAAGTAGGAGTAGTAAGAGTAACGAAGTCAGTCAGTCAGTCAGTCAGTCGATGTCGGACGACCGTTAGTTGAATACTAAAAGTATCAGCGACCACAACTAGATTACTCTGTGTTATACCTATTATATCAAGTTCCTAACGTTTTGTACGTCGAACCTATTTTAGGACCGACTTAGTACAAATACAAGCCTTTATATTTCTTTTCTTTGATTGCATGTGCTGTCAAGGATTCATTTTAGTTGTTGCTGTTGTTGTTTTTGATTTGGTTTTTTATTTGTAAAGATGTTTTTTTAAAAAACATTTGGTATTAATTTTGAACTTGATCCAGATAACATTCAATCAATTTTAAGTTTTTGTTGATTTTAATTCTTGTTCTACCTTTAATTTAAGACTTTTAAAAAAAACATTTTTTCACCACTATGTATTTTCATCAATTAATTTGACAATTGGGGTAAAAATGTACACATGGTTTTTCTTTTCAACATTTTTTTTTAATTTTTTTTTTTCAAAAAATTTGAAACCTTCACATTCATAAAAAATCCCCCTTTTGAAGCTCTATAAAGGGCAAATGTTCATCTCGGAAATTTTCTTTGTTTATTTTTAAAAAAAACAAAACAGATAGAAATTTTGCCTGATTATTTCCTCGAAGATGGGCTCAGATGTGGAAAATTTAAACTCAGCCTTGTACCACATCTTGCTGCATGGGGCCAAAATAAAAATTAATTTTATGAATGTAAACAAATTTAGGTAACTTAATATTGTGGTAAAAAATAACATTTTTAAAATAGTTTCAATAAAACCCCCATCTGTTAATTCTACCAATTTTAACACAAGAAATGGAAGAAAATATACTTCTACCAGTGGGCCCCCTTTGAAATTTTTCCCATGTCCCTACTGGAGTTGGTTCAGATTTCATTGGTGTTTACCCTGTGATGGGGTTTTGCTTCTAAAATGTCCCTAACCCTCAACATGTAATAGTTATGTGCTTGAGTTTGAGACCACTGATCTACAATATCCCCATGCTGTATAGGCATTTTAACAAAATCTTTGCCAGCTGACCTTTGTGGATCTTCAAATAAGGAAGTGGGCTCAAGTGTCATGTGCCATGTCCCTTCATCATGGCTATCCACAAATAATTTGTAGCTCTTAGTAATGTTCATCTTTTCACCATTCCTCCAACTCTTTGTTCTACTATCTACACAAGCTGGTTAGGTAGATAATTCACTGTTTTCCTTTGTCTCTCATGCCTTCAATATGCCTTGTTAGTGTCAAATTCTCCAAGCTCTTTTTCCTCATTATATGTCCTTAAAATTTCAAGTATATCTTTCGGATTTTAAGTATAAATGCATTTTTTGTTTGCATTTTCCTTAAGATTTACTCACATGTTCAGTTCATGGTATTCTTTGCTCTACCATGTCCCTTCAGGATGTAGGCGATCATGGCTCTCCACAATTTCCTTTCCTTTGTAGCTCTTAATAAATTGTCTTTTTATTATCTCTCCTCAATCTAGTTACGCCATCCATTTACTCAAGCTCATTTTTCTACTTTTATGTGCTGTGTCCATTCAGGCCATGACCATTATAGAGGCATCAATGTTAGTAATCATGGCTCTCCACAATTTCCTATCCTTGTTCTACTATCCATTTATTCAAGCTAAATAGGTTATGGATCATTTTCCTGTCCCTCTTGCTTTCAATATGTTCTGTGAGTATCAGGTTTTCCAAGCCCTCTTTCCTCATTATGTGCCTTAGAATTTTCAACTGGTTCTTCCTGATGTTCAGTATAATGTTCCTTTTTGTTTCCATTTTCTGTAAAACTTCATGTTCAGTCAGTAGTATCCTCAGCATCCTCCTGTAGAACAAAATTTCTGTTGCTTCAAGTCTCCTCTTCATTTGTGAGCAGATGATTCAGCATTCATTGCCATATAACATGACTGATATTACATAACAGTTTAGCATTCTTTCCTTTGTTTCTAACAAAATTTTACAGTTTCTTAATACTTTGCTTAGCTTTTGGAAGGCATCTTTTGCTATTCCAGTGTGCCTTTAGTTTTCAGTGTCACATCTCTTGTCTTTTGTTAAAACATTTCTCAGATATTTAAATTTTCATACTTACTTGATTTTGCTATCTCCAAGTTGTAATTCACTAGGCTTTTCAGATAAATTCTCAGAGTTTTTAATTATATAAAAAAGTTTGGCCAAACATGGCCATTATAGAGGCATCAATGTGCCATAAAACTAAATTCTTAATGAAAGCTTTGGGCATGTGATTAAAGATTAAGATAATCTACCCAAAAGTGACAAGTTTGGAAAGTTTGACAACAGAGGTGACAGTTTTTTAGTGCTTCTGTTTGGACAAGTAAGGTATTTACAGGAGAGTGGTTTGCCCAGTTCATCACTCAGCCAATCTTTTCACTATCAATCAACACAGCATGCCAGCCATTTTGTTATGATAACTGGCAATGTGACAGACTGCAGGGAAAAGTGGAATCATGCTTTTTTGAAGGGTATTTGTACAATCTTAATGAGATTTTAACCTTCACTGACAGATTCTGTTTTCTATTTTATCTGCATGTCTATTATATATCCAATAATATGTCATATCTGAGCTGGCATGGTCTTTAAAAGAATTCTTAAGGTTTTCTCTGGGATCTATTGCCAGAATGTCAACAGCAAGTCCTTTAATTGCTGCAGTTTAAATGGTAGTGGTTTGGTACCATTCAAAACAAGAATAAAATTTTTGATGGATGTGTGGAGGTGTGATGGGTGTGTGGAGGTATGATGGGCATATGGGAGTGTGATGAATGTGTGAGGGTGTGATGGATAATAGCTCAAAATGAAACATGGGTGTGTCAAGTTTGAATTTCAGTTGAATCTGTTACATTCACTAATGCACAAATACTCTTGAGAAAGGTATAAATCCATCACTTCTACCCATCTATGGGTTAAATAGTAACACTTGTATCTGGAGAAATCATAGTTATCTCTAAAAATTTGTTAATGCAATATTCACTCACAACAAAAGAATTACTGTTACAATACCTGCCAAAAATATTCTGATTTTAAATAACCCACAATGGGTTGATGAGCCATAAGAATACCTGCCAAAAATATTCTGGCTTTAAATAGCCCACAATGGGTTAATGAGCGATAACAATACCTGTCAAAAATGTTCTGGCTTTAAATAACCCACAATGGGTTGATGAGCTATAAAAAAAAACAACAAATCATTCAATTTATAACAGATTTGTAACACATCTCTTTCTTGATTAAAGATATCTCCAACTTGTGCCACGTTAGCCCTTCTGTTGGCTCATACTTGATATGAAAGCCTTTGTTCACTTATATCATTAAGTATTGACTGATCAATACCTTTTTCTGTAGTTGGTAATTTTTCTTTCATCAGAGAACTCTTGAAAGTAGGATGCTCATTTTCAGCTGTGGTGAATGTCAGCACCCTACAAACCCTACCATTTTAGAAATGCTCTCTCGTTCACCAGAATTATTCAGATGTTTTATTCAGGCCCATAACTGTGGTATTCAGCATATCAAAATGAAGTCCTTGAAGCTGGTTTTACCTGTTTATTTTTAACTGGCCTTCTCATGAGACAGTAGCTGTCATTCTTGTCATGTATTGCTGATCATAAGATTTTGCTTTGGCAGTGTATATAGCAGTGATTATGTCGGCAAGCTATGTGGCCATTATGTAGCAAGAGTCTTGTAACTTTTTGTTATTGCAATCCTTTTCATTGTAAGAGACTTTATCACATGATGAAATCAAAAAATATATTTTCATTAATGACGGAGAAAAAGAGAGAGAGAGACAAAGGCAAAGAAAAAGGGAGAAGATATAAAGAGAAAGAGAGAAAATAGAGAGAGATAGAGAAAAACAGAGTAAAGAGAAAATACAGAGGATGAGAAAAAGAGAGTAGAAAGAGAGAAAATAAAGTGAGGTAAAGAAAACTAGAGGAGAGGAGGAGAAAATAGAAAGAGAAAAATAGAGAGAAATACAGAAAAAGTAAAGGAGATAGAGAGAAAAAAGGGAAAACAGAAAGTGAAAGGTAGAAAAACAGAGAGAGGAAAAGAGAGAGAAAGTGGGAAAAACAATAGAGAGAGAGAGAGAGCGAATGAGAGAGTGGGAGAGTGATGTTTTTATATTATCCAAGTGGGACTTGAAGAACTAATTTTTAATTCTCCCTGGGAAAGTGAAAGAGGAAGGAAAGAGAAAAAATAAAGAGAGAAGAAGAGAGAGAGAGAGAAAATAGAAAGAGAAAATGAACAAAAGAGAGAGAAAGAAAAATAGAGAGGGAAATGGATAGAGAAAGGGAAAGAAAATAGCGATCGAAAGAAAAATATAGAAAAAGAGAGAAAGAGAAAGAGAGAAAATAGAGAAAGGGAGATAAAGAAAGAGAAAGATAGGAAAATAGAGAAAAGGAGAGAGAAAGCAAAAGAGAGAAAATTGAGAGAAAAAGAAAAAATAGAGAGAGAAAAGGGGAAAGGTAGAAAAAAAAGAGAAAATAAAGAAAGAGAAAAGGAGAGAAAGAGCAAGAGAGAGAGAGAGAGAGATTGCTGAGTCTGTATCATCCGAGTGATAATTTAAGAACTAATTGTTGCTCACTTCTCTCTGTGAAAGAAAAAAAGAGTGAGAGAGGAAAGAGAGAAAATATCTAGAGACAAAGAGAAAATAGAAAGAGCGATAGAGAATGAGAGAGAGAAAGTGAGAGAGAAAGAGAGAATTTCAGTGTCTATATTAGCCAAGTGGGACTTAAAAAACTAATTGTTGGTCAGTTCTCTCTGGTTAATTATATTTTTCTCGGAATTCCATAGCAAGCCATTTCCATATTGAGATTTATTTATAAGCTTAACACAAATCGATTCTTTCCATGCTCAGTTATCCTAATATATTCCATACGATAACGAGATGGACTATTCCAGACAGGGTACTGGCCACATGTTGCAGGAACCATGAAATATCCTCAGAAAAATAAGGTTGCCACCACATTGCAGATAACAAGCTACTTTCACAGATCACTACTCTAGAGTATTGAGTTTGATCTTCACTAGGCACTCCATACTCATAGCCTTGTGCCAAAACTAAGCTTAATAGATAACGGCACCTCAGCATGCGTAAAGGTTAACGAGCTGGTGTGGTTGACCATTACTACCGAGTAGTGACTTTGGTCCTCACTGGGTGCCCCATACAAAATTTGACATTAAATATCCCAACAAGTGTCGAAATTTCATAAAATCAACCAACCCAGCTCAGAATGCATAACGGTTAATGAGCTGGTGTAGTTGACCATTACTACTGAGTAGTGAGTTTGGTCCTCACTGGGTGCCCTATACAAAATTTGACAGTAAATATCCCAAAAAGAGTCAAAATTTCATAAAATCAACCAACCCAGCTCAGAATCTGTATTGGTTAACGAGCTGGTATAGTTGACCATTACTACCAAGCAGTGAGTTTGGTCCTCACTGGGTGCCCCATAAAAAATTTGACAATAAATATCCCAACAAGAGTCGAAATTTCATAAAATCAATCAACCCAGCTCAGAATGCGTATTGGTTAACGAGCTGGTGTAGTTGACCATTACTACCGAGTAGTGAGTTTGGTCCTCACTGGGTGCCCCATACAAAATTTGACATTACATATCCCAACAAGAATCGAAATTTCATAAAATCAACCAACCCAGCTCAGCATGTTGTAATTGTTAACAAGGCTGGTCAGTACTAGATGGATGGCCATTTGAGTAAACCAGTTGCCATAATCTTGGATGACAGGATGGTGTAATTGATAACAGCTCAGAATTAGAAATTGTAGAGCTAAGTTCCAATTCCTGTTGGGTTCGTTATATTGACTTATGTACAGATACCTTTGGGAAAGATATGAATCTACCGCTTCTCCGCACCAGCTATGGGTTAATCAGTAAAATCATTATTATTTTCAAATAATTTGTAGAATCTAAAAATACTTTTTGGCTTTAAATAACCTCCAAAAGGTTGACAAACTGTAAAAAACAAATCAATCAAACAAGCCTCAAAATTTGACAATCCAACAAAGATTGACATGTTATAAAATCAACCAACCTAACTTCACATGAGGTAATGGTTACCGAGGATTGTCTTTTTGACCATTATGGTTGAGTACTGAGTTCAATCCTCACTGTGTGCACCATAATAAAATTCAACATTAAATAACCATCCAATGATTGACATCTGATAAAATCAACCAAAGCAGCTCAGTATAGTGTAATGATTAATAAAGTTTGTTTAGTTGACCATGACTGAAGAGCAACTTTGATCCTCACCAGGTGCCCTATACTTGTGACTTTGTGCCAAACTATGCTAAGCATATTAAATAACAACACAGATTTATCAGTCCATGCCTTAGTTTTGGATAATGGTTAACAAGCTCATCTGGTAGACAATTACTACTTAGTAGTGAGTTAGTTCCTCACTAAAAATACCTATGTTTGTGTCATGATGCTGAAAAACAGTACAGTTCAGTAATTAATATTTGGGTGCCTCAAATTAGTTTAGTCAACTTTACTTCTGAATTATGAGTTCAATCCTCACTGAGTGCCCCATACTCGTTGCCTTGTGCCAGCACTAAGCTTTCAGATGTTTTAGTTTTGAGGTGAAAATGGGGGTTGTCCTCTCAGTCAGCCCCATCTTAAAGAAGAAATGTAAGAATATGTTCCTGATGCCTAGAACGTCCCAAAAGTCAGGGAGGAGTTTGTTTTGGTTTGGTTTGTTAACGGCATATCAACTCCTTATGGGTCATTTAATGCTGAAATTTAATTTTCTTAAGAGCTTTGGTAATTCGTTTATTTTTCTTTCAAATGTATTGCTGCTAAAGTTTTTTCTATGAAAATGTATTGCAAATATAAAAATGTATTTTTATATTTTCATAATGTTTTGACCCCTGTTTGGGGGGTTCACTATTTGACCATAGCTGGGACCCTAACAGGTACTACCACCTCAGATCATGGTGGACCTGGGAGCAACTATAATTAAGAGGTAGTTCCATGCTCCTCAAAACCTCCTATTCAGAGTTCTTGCTGCCAGATGTAGTTTATCGTCATATCCAGGACAGGTTTTTTTTGGGATTCGGGGGGGGGCGGTGCCATGGGCATTGAACAATGTATGGCATCAGTGACAAGTATATGCAAATGGATCTGCATTAATTAATTATGATCAAATTTATAATTGTGGTAGGTGAGGGTGTTGGGTAGGTAAATATCATTGTAAAATATGAATATTGTAGATAATTCATATTTACTTTTTACATTACCTTTTCTAATTATACACATCTAATTAGGATTAATTAATAACTGTAAATAATTGCAATTATTATTATAATTAATTTGAGTGGAATTTACATCTCACCCTTATTTCCTGCTAATGATGAGGTTTCTGGTTCCTTCTAAAGTCCTTTCATTCTCTTTCACTCCCAGTAACCCCTTGCGTCTTAGTGGCATTATCACCATCTTCTGTCTTCCTGAAACCTGTTCTTTTATTGTCCTTTCTCCTCATTAAATTCTTCTCATTCTCTTTCACTCCCAGTAACCCCTTGTGTCTTAGTGGCATTATCGCCATCTTCTATCTTCCTGAAACCCGTTCTTTTATTCTCCTTTCTCCTCAGTAATATCTTCTCATTCTTCTTACCCCCATTTACGTCTTGGTGGCATTATCACCTTGCTTGGAGCGAATTGATTAAAAAAAGGAAAATACTAACAAGAGAGTATATTTACATCCAACCCTGCTACAGAAGAATCCATTTTTTAATCTTCTGACAGCTGGAATAGTTTGTAACTGCTTCTGTGAAAGTGTTTGGATTGCCTCGTACCATCCGGCAGAATTATGGATCAGCTGACAGCCGTCTGCCAGGATGAAGAATTAATATTGCACAATATGAAATAGACAAGCAGAGATGATATTTGCTGTTTGGGAATAAAATCCACCTGGGACATCCTTATTCCAATCACCCCTTTTATAAAATATTCAGGAAATTACTTTGCTTCTAGGCTACAGCCACATCATGTTGAAAACACCAGTTCATGTTTATCATCAATGTTAAGCAGCATTGAGTCTGGTCAGTACTTAGATGGGGGACTGTTTGGGTAATGTAAGTAACATCTGACAATCAGAAATATATATTGATGTCAAATAAACCACAAATGGTTGATAATCCATAAAAAACAAATCAATAAAACAATCCCACCACTCATTGCTGTGAGAATTCTATTCTTCTTCTATATGTCATGTTCTGTCACAATGTAAAATATCATGGCTCTCCACAATTTCCTGTCCTTTGAAGCTCTTAAATTTTTTTTTGTTATTTCTCTTAAACCTTGTTCCATTATCCATTTACTCAAGCTCATTCTTCTTCTACATGCCGTTTCCCTTCAGGACTTTGGCGATCATGGCTCTCCACAATTTCCTGTCCTTTGCAGCTTTTAATAAATTTTATCTTTTTGTTATTTCTCCTAAACATTGTTCCATCATCCTTTTACTCAAGCTCATTCTTCTTCTTCTAAATACCGTTTCCCTTCAGGACTTTGGTGATTATGGCTCTCCACAATTTCCTCTCCATTCTAGCACTTAATAAATTTTGTTTATTAGTTATTTCTCCTAAACCTTGTTCCATCATCCATTTACTGAAGTTCATTCTTCTTCTATGTGCCATTTCCCTTCAGGACGTTGGCGATCATGGCTCTCCACAATTTCCTGTCCTTTCTGACTCTTAATAAATTTTGTCTTTTTGTTATTTCTCCTAAACCTTCATCCATTTATTCAAGCTCATTAGGTAGGCTATGTGGTATCTTTCTCTGTCCCTGTTGCCTTCAATCTGTCCTGTGGGTATCAGATTTGCAAAGCCCTCTTTTCTTGTTATGTACCTTAGAAATTTCAACTTTCTCTTCCTGTATAAATTTCCTTTTTGTTTCCATTTTCTCTAAAACTTTGTTATCCTCAAGATCCTACTGTAGAACCACATTTCTGTTACTTCAAGTCTCTTCTTCATCTGTGAGGATATTATCCAGCATTTACTGCCATTTAAGAAGACTGATAGTGAAAATTATTAAAAAAAATTCCAGTCACCTCTTTTATTCGAACTGCCTTGTCTATTTGAAAGTCGAGTTTACTTGAAAAGAAAGATGGAACAGGAGGTGGGGGTTCATTGTTTTACACAAGTTATACTTTTAATATAAAAGGCAGAAATACAATGTTATGACACTATGATGAGTCCCCACCTTTCCCTGCCGTCGGTCTGGAAGTGGGTAATGCCAGAAACCAAGTCTGTTATCCTTGACCAGCCTGGATTGCTAGACTGACTCATTCATTATGTTTACAGGGTGAGGTCTGGAGGGAAAGGTAGTCAGCTGCTGCTGTTGGTCGGGATTTAGAGAGAGAGAGAGAGAGGGAGGAATTTGATTATGCAGAATAGAAATAAAAGAGATTCTATCTGAGAAAAAAGAGAAATATTTTTCTATCCCTAAGAAAGAGATAAAGAAAATTTTAAAGAGATAGAAAGAGAGAGATAAAGAGACTAAGATAGAGATAAAGAGAGAGAGAGAAAGAAAGAAAGAATAAAGAGAGAGAGAGAGAGAATAAGTTTAACACAAGAAGAGTACAATTTATATAAATAGTGAGACTTCATTATGGTGTAATGCTTAGCAAGCTTGTCACACTAGATCAATTATTGAGTTATGAGTTCAATCCTCACTGGGGGCGGCTTGTTGACTTGTGGTGCATTTAAGTTAAAAACTAAAATCCTAGTTGCATTACTAACTTATGGTTTTGTCATTGTCCAAAGCCAAAAAATGAAAAAAAACATTTTTTAAATTCTTTTTATAAGAAACTTCCATGTTTTTGATAAAAAGAATAAAAAAAACTTTAATGTTTTTTAAGTTTCTTGGTTTTTTCTGTCTATTGACAAAAGTTAAAGGATATTTTTATGACCTAAGTCAAAAAGAAAGTAATGAATTATGAGACAAGTCCACTAACCACTTTGACAGGAAAGTGAAAAGATATTTAATTTAGTCTGGCACAAGATTATGCTACTGTGGGACAAACTTGCTAACCAGTAAACCTTTTTTCTCTTGTATATACATATGTGTGTGTATATATTTTTTTAATCATTTCATCCCAAGCAAGGCAGGAATGCCACTATTATGCAGGGGGGGGGGTACAGAGAGGGAAGGAGAGAGAAAAGATTGGGTATGGGTGGGGTGTGTGAAAAGGATAAAAGCTGAACAGAGTTCAAGAAGATAGGTGTTGACGTTGCATTTTTGAAGATCATAGTTATGACGGAAGCAAGGGCATGGAAAGGAGATTTCACAGGCAGGAAGTGTGAGAAAAAACTGCTGGAGTAGTAGTGGCAGTTGCATTTAACTATTTCAACAGTAAAAAGATGGGACCTAGATGCCAATCTAGTAGCACACTTAAATTCATGTAGTCAGCGCAGCAGGGAAAAAAAGCTCATTAGAACAGTTGCCATGAAAATATTTGTAGAAAAGACAGAGGGAAGCCACATCACGTTGGTGAGAAAGTGACTGAAGTTGAGATGCCAGGTCAGGATCGATTACATTGTAGATCCTTCTTTGGATTTTGTCAAAAACTTCAAGATGAATAACAAGAGGCACCAGACCAGGTATGGTAAAAGTATTCAATGCATGGATGAATGATATATTTAAGATTTTTTAAAATGGACTCTGATCCATCGATTTCAGAAAAGTTTTTAAATGTTTGAAAACAATCTGGCTAAAAGTTTTTATTCAATTATAGAAATTAAATTAAATTAAAATTTACCCAAAAATCTTCTTAAACTAAACTGTCATATTCAGAACTAGGATTTTTAATTTTATTTAATAGATGTTCCCTGTTTTTTTTTTTCAAAAAATTGAGCAAAGTTTTTTTTTTTTTTAAAGTTCCCTTTTCAATCATATTTAAAAAAAATGTTATGGCTTGGCTAAATTGTGTATCATTTCCCACTTTTTTTTAAAATGAAAAATAAAATCAAAAAAAAAAAAAAGAACTTTGGATTATAAACCTAACAGTTTTCTTCTTTTTATTTTTCTATATAAAGGCACACACACAAGGTGACATACAAATGAATATATATATATATATATGATATATATATATATTTATAAATTATAAAGAGAAAATCTTAAAAAGGTAATAGAGATGATAATCCCATGTGAAAGAATGGAGATTTTTCAATGTTAAATCAGAGAGATTAATTTAATTTAATGAAAAACAAGAGATGAGAAATGCCATCGGTTAAAATTTATTTCCTATTAAATTTCTTTTTTTATAGAATCAGTCCACAAGTCAAGGTGTGAAAAAATTATTTGAAATAATAATTTTATACTTTTGATTAGATGTTTTTTAATGTCTATTATTTTATGGTTCGGTAATATTTCATCCCTTGGTTGAAATAGAAGAGACATTTAAAATTTTTTTAAATTTATTTTTTTTTTTTTTTTACTTCTGTTCAAAAATGAATTTTTTCTAAATTATATTTGAATGAAATTCAAATTTTTTCTTTTTTCTTTGCTTTTTTTACTCTTTTGCAGACATTCTTTTTCTTTTTCATTTTTTTTTTTTATCTCTTTTTTTTTTTTTTCTTCTCTTTTTTTTTTTTTTTTCTCTTTTTTTTTGAATTTAAAATTTCTTTCTTTTTTTTTTTTCTTTTTCATTTTCCAATTTCCTTTTCATTTTTTCTTCAAACCCTTTGGTTTTAATAAACCTCAGAAGATTAATCTTTTTTTTTTTTTTCTGTCAATCTTTTTCAGATGTCTAGCCACTGATTCTCTGTGAAAACTTTTCTCAGTCTGCCTTTTTCTCCTCAATATTTTTCATTTTTGAAAAAATTATTTTTGTTTATTTTTCTCCTAAACTCTTCACAGGAAAAAGGAATTTATAAACAGTGACTATTACTGCTGCTTTTTCTGTAAGACTCATCATTAACATGAATTGAGTTCTTTAAAAATAATGTTTTTCTATTTTAAATATGTCTAAATTCAAACTTTTCATCTTTCTTCATGTATTCAATTTTCCTTTTATTTAAAATCTCCAACTTTTTTAAATTATTTTTTTTAAAATTCCAGTTTTTTATTATATTCACCTAAAGGATCCCCTCCCCTCAAGTTGTATTTTTTTATGTATTGTTTGATTTTACAATATAAGTTTTTTCAATTTTAAATTCTAATGAAAAAAATAATTGTTATTTTCAATTAACCACCATAATCTAAAATAATCTCATGAAAATTTAATGAAAATTTTTGGATTTAAATTATTGAGTCAGCTTGAATGACATTGATTATATTATTATATTACATATTATATTATATTATAATATATAATATTACATTATATATACATATTATTTATTATTTATATTTAGATATTTTATAATATTTTATCATTATATTTTTATGGTTTTTATATTATTTTTATATTATTTTATATTATTTTTATTATTTATTATATTATATATTATATTATAAAATTTATATTATATTATAATTTATTTATTAAATTATATATTATTATATTACATTTATATTATATTATTTTTATTATTATTTATATTATATTTTATATTATTTTATAATATTTTATTATTATATTTTATATTAGTGATTTTTTTTTTTTTTTTTTGGATTGAAAATGTATTGCTGGTTCATTTTTTGTCATTTTCCATTTCATTCACCCCATGCTAATATCCTTGGGAAAGGTTTGAATCCACTTTTTCCCCTCATGAATGGGTAAATAACCAGGAAAGAAAACCTATAAATTTCTCATCCATCTTTCTTTCTTTTGTTTGAAAAATGTTGCTCCAGATGTATAAAATATATCATACCCAGGACAATCAATACATGTATGATTATATCAGTGGACAATTATAGATTTCTAAAATATATTTTACACTTTTTTATTATTAAATTGAGTGTGCATCTTTTCTATTTAGCATGGAAATCCATTGTCTTCCATATAAAGAAAAATAGTCCAAAGATTTTGACTTCTCAAGAAATTGAACCTACTTCATACACCTTGTTCATCAAAATCATTTTTCTTCTTTCAACCTTTTAAGTGGCTCTTGAGCCTAATTTTTAAGTTTTTGTTTTTCAAAAAAATGGACCCCTTATGTTTTATTTTATAAATTCAATTTTTTTAAAGAAATAATTTTTTTAAAATACAAAAGAACAGTATTTACAGAAAATTTATTTTTTTGTATAAACATCTTGTGCAATATATTTTTGCATGTCCTTTTGATGGTTATGGATATTCTTGTACTTCCATCATATTACTTCTCTCTTGACACCAGTATGAATTTTGACATTGATCCCTAATGTTGACTTTGAGTACTTCAAGAAACCATTTGGGACACTTTTTTTTTTTAACAGTGATTTTTTCCCAATTTTTATTATCAGAACCCATTAGACTCATCCAAATCACCTGGTTCATCTGCAATGTAAACAGATCCAAACACTCTGAAATTTCATATTGAAAATCAGTACATCTTTACCCAATTGCCGTTTCTAAATTTTTACTTAAAGAAATAGTTTTGGTATTTTTTTTC
>CAHIKZ030001389.1:260000-270000 GCA_903632075.3 Acanthosepion pharaonis | reverse complement strand
TATATATTAATTTTGTCATAATTATCTATCTATCTATCTATCTATCTATCTATCTATCTATATAGATAGATAGATAGATACTATAATTTTAAGAATTTTGTATCCACTATGTATAAATATTTTTCACACATGCACATATGTATGAATGAGGAATTGCAAGAAAGTTCATAGATTTACCAAAAAGTCCTTACCTCGCAAAATGCCAGAATAAAACCTTTTGATTATTATATGTAGGGGTGTAATTCAGTGGGAGACCAACAAAACTCCAAAACTCCTTGTAACACCAAAGATGAACTGAAGGCAGAGATTATGGCAGCATATGCCAACTTAAACAAGGAGACCTTCCAGAAGAGTTACAGAAGATTCCGAAGTCGTCTGGAGGCCATGGCTGAAGGCAATTGGCGATTTTTTTTAATAAATTTACTCTTTAGTATATTAAGATATTTTTGTGTAATTTTGGTAAATATATCTGTCAAAATTAGATATCAGTGTTATTTTCATTTTTGCATCATTTTAATGACAATTTAACCATCGCACCATCTTTGTGTGTGTTTGTGTGTGTGTGTATACATATATATGTGTGTGTGTGATATATATATATATATATATATATATATATATATATATATATATATATATATATATTCAACCTTTGGAAGTAAAGTCTGATGATCCAGAAAATATTTAAAAGGACTGTGGTGAAATAATTTATTACATGGAACCATAAAGTGGTCTGTTTTTTATTCAAACAAATATATAATATCTTTAGTAAAGTGGCTGTACTGAACACATTTGGTCAATTGCAGGTTGGTGAGTCTATTTAACCCATAGTTGGAGGATTTGAATTCAGTGTTGTCCTTCTCCTAGGGTGGTTGCCACCTAAAGCTACTGAACACAGTCTACCTTGTTATTTACCTACAGCAGTAATATAATATAATATTTCTTAAATTAAACTACCATGAGGTTAAGGTTTCTGTAGCATACTAGGTGGGGTGGGGGGCATTTCATATATTTTATATACTCTTCATATATATTAGGGGGTGCTGAAAAGTCTTTGGGAATAAAAAAAATTATGATTATTTACATTATTTACAGGTAAACTAATGTCTTCATCTGGTGTAGAGGAATACAATCTAGAACAAATCTACCATTCAGTCATTCTTAGAATATTGCTGCTACATATGGTTCAGTGCCCCTGCTATTTACCTTGAGCTCTTTCATAAGATCCAAGGGAAGAATCTGCAATTTTATTGGTCCTGATCTGGCATCTCGGCTTCAGTCACTTTCCCACTGCCATAAATTTGCCTCTCTATGTCTTTTCTATAAATATTTTCATGGTAATTGTTCGGATGAGTTCTTCACTATGGTAGCCAGAGTTTTTGAATTTAAGCACAGTACTAGACTGGTGTTGAGATCTCGTCAAATTACAGTTGAGCTGGCTAGATGTAGCTGTAAATTCTACGCTAACAGTTTCTTCCTTCATACTTCTCACTTGTGGAACTCCCTTCCGGCTCTATGCTTTCCAAACAACTTTAATCTTTAAAAATTTAAATGCAATGTTAATCGCTATCTACTGTCTTCTTGATTACTCTCTTCTCTTCCTGCTCATCATTAATGTTTCTGTTCCTAATTCTTCCACACCCTGTAATCAATTGTGTTTTAGTAGAATTACTGCCTTGCTTGGGGTGATTCTGATTAAAAAAAAAGAATACAATTACCAAATTCCTTCAATCATTTGATGGCACAATTATTTATTCCTATCTTAATAGTAAATCAGATCAGTTTGATGAAGTTAAATTAGCAGCTGATCTCAAAAATGACCTTCCATCTGTTGTTAACTGGGGCAAGAAATGGCTTGTTAATTTTTAATGCATCCAAAACAAAACTGCTCACTTTTAATTGTCTTAGTGAACCTTTTTTGCCTTCTGTCAGCATGACTGATTCTAACCTCCAGGAAATTGACTTATTAGCCTTTTTGGGCTTATGTTTTCCACTGACATGAAGTGGAAAGATAATATTGAATCAATTGCTAAGTTTGCTGTGAGAGAATGCTGAAAAATTCTCTGCTCATTTTAATTCCCAAAATCTGACCAAAGTGTTATGCAAATCTGTCAACTGTTCTTGAAAAGGACCTTCAATCAGTGGTTAACTGGGGCAAGAAATGGCTTGTAAATGTTAATAAAATTTTAATTGCTTGGTCTGCTGTGAGGAAAGTTTTTTCTTGTTAGAATCTTTCACATTTATAAGTTTACCCTTCATCCATTCATCGAATATTGCTGCAACATCTGGTTTGGTGCTTCTGCTATAGAGCTCAAGATTCTTAACAAAATCCAAAGAAGAATCTGCTATGTTATTAGTCCTGACCTGGCATCTTGGCTTCACTCACTTTCCCACTGCTATGATACAGCCTCTCTGCCTTTCTGATAAATATTTTCCTGGGTCTGTTCTGATGAGCTTTCATCTTTGGTACCTTGACATCAAGAATTTACGCATAGTACTTGAATGGCATCTAGTCCCCATTATTTTACTCTTAAAATAACTAGATGTTTATTCTCTTTCAACTTTTGTTTGTAGAACTCTTCTGATTTCTTGCTTTCCTATCAATTATGATCATGATTCCTATTCTTTTATTGTCTTTTCTTCTCAGCAACCAACTGCGTCTTAGTGGCTTTATTGTCTTGCTTGGAGTGAAATGATTAAAAAAATGGCTCTCATTTTTTGATGGAATGGGTAAACTAGTTACTAACATAATATGAAACACCAGTTCTTATGCAATCACTGAAGTTAAGCAGCATCATCCCTGGTCAGTACCTAAATGGGTAACCACTTGAGAATATCAGGTGCTGTAAGCTTGGATGTAGGTAGTGTAATGGATAATGGCTTGGAATTGGCAATCAGAGACTAACATAATAATAAAATATAATCAAAAAATAGTAATTTATTGTATTCTCTATAATAATTTCAAAGAATGGATGACAAAGGAGTCATATCAAGTTATTTAATAAGGATATTTGTAATTTTTATTGATCTTTCTTTATTTCTAATTCAAATAATTTTACTGTGTTCACTCAATAAGGCTGAGAGTTACTGAGTTGTTTTTTATGAATGTTAGAGGAGGATGTAAGAAGTACAGTTTATGAGGATATATAAGAACACTAATGGTTGACAGTAAACTCAAAGAGGTTAAGATTGTAGTGATCAAGGAAGCATCCTCTTGGGAGTTTGCTTCACTCACAAATAGCAGTTCTTGGGAACAAGCTGTCTGAATGAAACTTCTTTCTTACTGATATGAAAGGAATGGGGATGATTTGCCTCAGGCATGGCAGGTCTTAGATGTGAAGGTCTGAACTGGTGGAACTAGCTTCTCAGAACAATTGCCATGGAAATAGCAATAGAATATCAAGTGACTTCCAATGTTTCATTTTTGGTTTATGCTTACTTTAATGTTTTTGTCTATACTATTTCACTCACAGTCAACACATGGAATGGTTTTCAGGCACTTCTGAGGATTTCCTCCTCAAGGTGAGATAACGAAGAAGTCACCTTATTGACCAATTGACTATGGTGAGTTTCAAAATCAGATCTTATGTTTGGAATGCAAATGTTCTAAGCACTTGGCTAGCACAAAGTCACAAATCATTGTGATTGAGGCTTTGAATGTATTGGTCTTGTTCAACAACTGATCATGCTATTTTCTTAGCATTAGTTTTAAATTGAAGTGAGTTCAAGCCTTGCTAGCAGCTCTTTCTTTATTATGGTTTTATGCTATATTTACTTTAAAAACTGGTGACGACAGTAAAACAAAAGTCAAATTTATTAATGAAAATCTTTAATTCTGAAATTAAATTAATCTAACACAAAATGCAACCGTAAGTTCTATTCTACTAGGTCCTTTTCTCACACTTTTCAAGAAGTCTCTTCTTATTTCTTGCTTTCCTACCAACTGCAATCTTCAAAAATTTAAATGCAAAATTAATCACCATCTTCAGTGTTCCTGAATCCTGTTCCTTTATTGTTCTTTCCTTATTTCTACTTAGTTACGTCTCCTCATTCTCTTTCAATCTTAACAGCCTCTTGTGTCCTAGCGGTATTATCACCTTGCTTGGGGTGAAATGATTACAAACAAGAAAACAAGATGGACTCTTGCTACAATCCTAATGCTGCTATAACCCTAATGTGTCACAAGATTCCTGACGTGACTCTCTAGTATTATTCCTGACATGATAATTCTTTCTTACTATTTTGTATACAAAAAAAATTGGTAACCAATTGAGAAAGGAACTCTCAGAATCACATTCTACTAAAGATGCTGGAAAAATGGTCAGCTCATTCTATCACTCCAGAAAGTATTTGATACTTTACAAGAGTCAAATTAGACTAAAAATGGAATATCATTGCCATATCTGGACTGGAGCTTTTCAATTCTCATTTTCTAGCCTTGATTGAGTACAAAATCATTTAAGCATTCTTGTGAGAGAAGTTTTATTTTTCCCCTTCCAGCCTCTTTCCCCATTGATGGAATATTGCATGACTATAGCTACTCTATAGTTATTTCCATGGGAAATGTTATGATGAGTGCTCCATTCTTTAGTTCCACCATTTTAAACCTTTACAGCTAGCTGTTACTTACAGTGTCAAATCACATTAATTTTTGCAGTGTTCCAAAAATGGTATGAAAGTAGTGTAGTGGTTATTGATGCCACAAATGGGATTGGCATATTGAGTTCAAATTCTACCCAAGGCTGTTGCATTCACTTTTGCACAAATACTATTAGGAAGGCCTTGATTCCATCTCTAATCTCTTTATCTAGGGCTTAATAAAAGAGATTGCTGTACTCTATAGATTTGCCTGGCAACCAGTCTAGGAGAAGGAAAATTTTTAATCCAAAATGGTTGGGTGTAGAGCTAGCATCTTTACCCCATAAAAACTTACTTGCTATAGAGACCACAAAGCTGACACCAAAACAGGTGTGGCTGTAACCCTATACAACACATGGAATTCTGTAGGGTTACAATAATCCTTAATCATATTTTCATACAATTTTTTTGAATATGGTATAATTACCTTTCTTTTTAATAAGAATAATATTTGACTCTGAATTTCTGGGATGAGGAATGATCAATGATTACATTCAGACTAAAATCCCCATCTTTGTTGTTATTATCATCTGATTGCCTTCAGTCTGAATTTCTGGGATGAGGAGTTATCATTATTTACATTCAGACTAATATCCTCATCTTTGTTGTTATTATCACCTGATTGCCTTCAGTCTGAATTTCTGGGATGAGGAGTTATCATTATTTACATTCAGACTAATATCCTCATCTTTGTTGTTCTTATCACCTGATTGCCTTAGTCTGAATTTCTGGGATGAGGAGTTATCATTATTTACATTCAGACTAATATCCTCATCTTTGTTGTTATTATCACCTGATCACCTTCTATCAGAATTTTTATGATGAGGCATCATCATTCTTTCCATTTGGACTAACATCCTCATCATTGTTGTTATTATCACATTCTGTCAGAATTTCTGGGATGATTAATATCTTGATCTTTGTTATTATCACAAAAATTTCAGCAATTATGCCCTCCAGACTTCTTCATGTGACTGTCAATCTAGTTAACTATTAGGGATTTTTGAACTGAAACCACTATTTAATCTATGGGGAGGAGGGGGGTAAAATTTTTTTACTTTTCTTTCTTTATTCTTCGTCTGCAGTACTTTAATAGTTGGATAGTATCATGATAAGTATCATGATAGCAACAATAAAATGAAGAAGAATTTTCCAGTGGAGATCAGTGTAGCACCTGTGCTCAATCCATGGCACTTCAAAACTAGAATCAGTTACACTTTCAAACCAAGCAACATACACAGTAATATTAAGGGAGAAAGAATTTGAGAAAGTGAGGGGAGGAGGGGGAAAGGAGGATGTGAAGGAGGAACAGTAGGAGGTAAAAACCACAAGAGAGGGTATGGGGAGTGGAAAGAGTGTGTGAAGGAGGAAAGATGGAAGGTTAGAAAGTAAAAGAGAACAGGTATATAGTGAGTTTGGAGGAGGAAAGGTGTGCGGCAAGAAATCTAGAGAGAGGATCAGGAATAAGTTGGAGAAAAGTGTGTGTGAAGGAGGAAAAGTGGGAGGTAAGAAAGCTAGAGAGAAGAGAATAGTATAAGAAAGTGTGGAAGAGGAAAGGCCAAATGCAAGAAGCTAGAGAGAGGTGAGTGAATAAGTGGCTATGTTGGAGGAAAGGTAGGAGGTAAGAAATTAAGAGAGAGGGAGTGAGGATGAAATGAGCATGTGAAGGTGGAAAGCTGGGAAGTTAGAAAGAAAGGGAAAAGCAAAAAGAAAAAAAGGTGAAAGGAAAAAGTAACTATACATAGGAAAGGATAGAGATGTAAGAAAAACAGAGACTGGCTTGATGGTTGGATATTAAGAGACAATAATTGAAAAAAAGTAAGGTTAGAAAGGCATAAAAATTTCAACACACTGAAATTCTTTATGGATAAACTTAGAAGTCCCTACCCATGGAAATTTCAGAAATCTAACTAGTCAAAATTACAGATGCTTATGCAAAACTGTTTGGAAGATATCATTGGTTGTGTTATCATGAAGTTACAAGTTGTGAGACTAATGCCCTTGGTTAACTACAGGTCATGCCAGATTATAAGCTCTTGCCTAGAAATTGTTACTAAGGCTTTCTCAGCATAACTGTGAGATAAGTTTGTACAAATAACAAGACACTGGGGTGAGGTATGATATTATATGTATATAATTATTATTATAAAGAAAACAAACTCTTAAAAAACCATGGTGATATTTATTTCGTTAAGATTGAGAGTTCAATCAACTCAACAGACCGACTCCTTACACACAAATAAAAATGGACATTATTTACATTATTCGGACTATTATCCTTATCTTTGTCGCCATATTTATTACGTTTTGGCCCTTCAGTATCTGTCTATATTTCTGAGATGAGGTATTATGTATACTATTTCCATTATTCAGACTATTGTCCTCATCTTTGTTGCCATATATATTACAATGTTTCGGCCTATCAGTATCTGTCTATATTTCTGAGATGATGTATTATGTACATTATTTACATTATTCGGACTATTGTCTTCATCTTTGTCACCATATTTATTACAACGTTTTGGCCTTTAAGTATCTGTCTATATTTCTGAGATGAGGTATTATGTACATTATTCGGACTATTGTCTTCATCTTTGTCACCATATTTATTACAACGTTTCGGCCTTTAAGTATTTGTCTATATTTCTGAGATGAGGTATTATGTACATTATTTACATTATTTGGACTATTGTCCTCATCTTTGTTGCCATATTTATTACAACGTTTCGGCCGTTGTACGCTCCGGCCTTCTTCAGGTGGTTGGAATGTTTAACTGAACCCTTTATTTTGCTCACTGGGGTAGACTGTTCTAGTTCCACGTGCCATGTTTAATGGATGTCAGTTATCAGTTATCTCCTGTTAATTTCACTCTGAAAGTTCTCCACTGCCTTAGCCGGGTATTGAACTCACGCTCTTTGGGTCCTGTCTCAGAAATATCGACAAATAAAAAGGGATAAAATTTAATAATGCTTAAAAAATAAAAATTATGTTATATATGCAGATTTAAAGTTGGGGAATGGGAGGGAAAGAAAGGGTATGTATTCAGATAGGGAGGAGAGAACAGTGAAAATATTCAAAACTTGAAAATGAAAGAAAGAGTGATTAATCTTAGTTATATAAAAAGATATATTGAGGTGTAGACATGTTGACCTAATTTAAGATACACATTGCAAAAAGGAAAAGATTTACTCAGATGGTGATAGTTGAAATTGACAGAGTAGAAGATAGAGTGAAAGAAATTAAAAAAGGAAAGAGAAGAAAAGAAAAGGACCGAGATGAACGGTTGGAAAATTGGCGATTTTTTTGTATACAATTGAAATGTAAATTTTGTATACAATTGAAAATATATTCTGCTTGGCTTAGTAGTCAACTACAAATATGACACTTTTGTATTCTCAAAAAAAATATTAATAATGTGCAGTAAAGAATTTTTTGAAAAATTATATAAAATTATATATACATTATTTACATTATTCGGACTTTTGTCCTCATCTTTGTTGGCATATTTATTACAACGTTTCGGCCGTTGTACACTCTGGCCTTCTTCAGGTGCTTGGAATGTTGAACTTAACCCTTTATTTCGCTCACTGGGGTAGACTGTTCTAGTTCCACGTGCCATGTTTAATGGATGTCAGTTATCCCATGTTAATTTCCCTCTGAAAGTTCCCCACTGCCTTAACTGGGTATTGAATTCACACTCTTTGGGTCCTGTCACTGGATCTAACCAACGCCTTTATCCACTGTGGCATGTGTCCTTGTTCTCATCTCAGAAATATAGACAGATACAAAATTATATATATATATATATATATATATATAAATTATATATATATATATATATATATATATATATATAAAATATTAGGTCAAATCAAGACAGTCCAACTGATGAATATTTTAAGAAAGTAAATTTTCAATACACAATTCATAAAAATAAATATGCAGAGCAATAATATATCCAATTAAAAAAATACACTCAAAAAACCAGGTTTCAAAATGAAAACCAGGTTTTTGCAAACCACCTTTTTACACATAACATTTACATAATTTGGGTGAATTTTTATTTATAAATTTTCCTATACCTTAACCTTCATTAAACATTTCGTTGAATATGACAGATAAGTAGTGCTTAATTAATTTTTTTTTTTAATTTTTTTTTGGCAAATGTAAGAATTTCAAAATATGTACCCATTGTCCTAAATATTTTTCATCAAAATAAATACAAACACAACCTCAAAATATAATATATATATATATATATATATATGACGCTCGTTTTTTGAGATAATCATAAAACCATTCATCAAACTTAGAAACAAAAATCAAAAAGAGATAATCTCCAAATTTTGTCCTATATACAAACCATGAAAAACTAAGAAACAAAAATCCGATATAATCTTCAAATGTGAGCATGAATACCAATTATCGGATAAAATAAACGGATAAAATAGACCAACAACAATCACAATTTAATTTCAAGATACCATCAAAATAATTGCATCTATCATTATTATCATTGCACCACCATTAGTAATCACTTTTACCACTTTACAATAACTATTAACTAATAATATTATCATTACCACCAACACCCAGCACCATCACTTACACATCACACCTACTATTAATATATAAATCCACTACAATCTTTAACATATTTACTCCCCATATATTTAATACCTTAAAACAATATGATTAGATATAATTTCCATATGTAACCATGAGAATAAATACCTATTACCAGGATTCATAATAAATAAAAATAAACAAATAAATATAGAAAATAAAAATAAAATAAAACACCAACAACCACTCTTTAGTTCAAGCTAGCACCACAATAATTACATTTATAGGTTTTATTATTCTCCACCAACATTACTAATCACTACTAACAATTTACAATAAATATTAACCACTTATATTATTATTGCCACCAACCCCCTTTCTCATTACTATCACACCATATCTACCATTACCATATAATCCTACCATAATTATTAACGTAAACTACCCCCTCTCCCAGCATATTTAATACCACCATAAAAATAACCAATAAGGATTACAAACTGAAATTTCTACCAGTCACATATACACAGTCACAAAAAATTAAAAAAAAAAACAAAAAAAAACAAGGAAATAACCAGCTTTAATATAATAACAATAATAATTTTGTAAATTAAAAATTAAAAATTATAGCAATCTTCAACTACCATAATTTTACACAGAATACCTATTATCAGGATTTATACCAAAATAAATTAATACATATAACAAAATAAAATAAAATAAAATAAAACACCAACAACCACTTTTTAGTTCAAGCTACCACCACTATAACTACATTCATGGTTTTATCATTCTC
>CAHIKZ030001389.1:235000-255000 GCA_903632075.3 Acanthosepion pharaonis | reverse complement strand
ACATTTGCAAATACTCATAGCTGTATTTTTTTCTTCATCTCTGAATCAATATTTCAACTGTATCAATTTATCTTACTACAGATCGATTATCTATCTATCTGTCTATCTACCTATTTACATATAGACATAATACAAGCATATATATATATATATATATATATATATGTGTGTGTGTGTGTGTGTGTGTTTCAAATACTGTGTTTGTGCGTGTCTTCTGTATTTTTTATGCTTTAATAAGTTTTTGACATGGTCTATTAAATAGTGGCCGCCATAAAACGCCTTCGTTTACAATCATTACCGGCTTCCTTTCCAATCACCCAGCACAAAATTACCCAAGTTGATAATTATAGTCCATGAATGTCAGTCAATATATCGATCTTAGTTGTTTTCTCCAGAATTCAACTCCATTGTTATCTGTCTGCTGCTAAATTTTCCCACAGTGGATGGTCGGCATCCAGTTTTAACGAATTTGGCTCACAAAGGGCAGATTCTGCAACATCTTGGCCGTTTACAAAATATTTTTCTTTCTTTTCTGCTCTTTATTGCTCTATACTTTTGGAAACGTCTCGATTCTAAAATATAAAGAAATAATTTGTTTTTTGTTGTTTCCATTCGTAAATACAGAAAAAGGCCGCCACTAGAAAAAAAGAGAGAATAGAGTTCACTGGGGCGTTTTTATTTCTAAAATCATTTTTTGAATGTCTGTCGGTTGAACAAAAGATAGAATTTCGAATTGATCCCTATATTTAATCTATGGTGGTAGATAGTTCTTTTTTTTTGCTGTCCAGTTCTAGGAAAAAGAAGCGGCGGCGAAGGAAGTCAAGTGTGACAGCAAGGCAGCAGCAGCCGTCAGGAAATAATAACGTTAAGTCTTAAGAAGTTATAGCTTCGGAATTGTTCCAACGGGACAATGGCCTAAAGTGTTGTTCGTGACTTTCGTGGCATTTGTTCATGGTAGTAGAGACTAAAACTTAGTGAAAACAGGGTTTTTAAAATAAAAGGTAGCAGATATATTTACGGCAATTTGCAACTGCATTGTACTTATACAATTTAACTATGTACACCTTTGTGCAAATAAATTGAAACAAAGCGAATAATTCCGTTATTATTTACATTTTTTCGTATTTTTCCAATGAAACATGACCCAGTGCATATGTTAGTACTTCGTATGTCCATTCCACGAAGTTGTTTCTTGCAGATTCTCGGATGGATTTAAATCAGGAGAGTTTCTGAGCAAGTTGATAAGACAACTAATCGACAGTTGAAACAATAGCGTCTGGGCGTGATGAAAATCTGATGCAATAAGGGATGACGCAATATTTTTCAAGGCCAAACAAATTTCATTATACACCCCGAATATAGATTCATATTACTTCACACCACTGCAAATGAGCTAATCTGAGGAAAAATAGAAATCGATTACACCCTGTCACTCCAGTGGGTCTAAAACTGACCGTATTGGGAAATAAAGGTAAGAGTGTATATATATAAAAGCTTATATTGCTCTACATTTTCTTTCTGAATATGAAATACAGTAACCTATTCATCCATGAATATTTTTTTCTACTTCGCCAAAAGCACATAAAAAAGAAGTTTTGTTTTCTCTTTAATTCTTGATATTTTCGAAAACTAAGAATTTGGTTTCAAATTCTTTCTTCAGTGATTGTTCTTTATTTCATTATTTGGTTGATTAACAGCGATCTACTTTTCTGTTTAGGCCAAACGAACCCCACTACAAACGAATATCTTTTTAATCGAGTTCACCCCGAGCAAGACAGTAAAAGCCATTGAAACACAAAAGGTTACTGGGTGTGGAAGTGTTAGAAACAGGAACATTGCTAAGGAACGAGAACAGAGGAAGAGTAGTGAGAAGGATAGTAGATAGCGATTGACATTTCATTTAAATCTAGATTAAAGTTGGCTGGAAAGCATGGAGCCGGAAGGGAGTTCCGCAAGCAAGAAATGCGAGAAACTCAACTGTAAATTGCTGTGACTTCGTCTCTAGTCTAGCACTGGGCTTAAATTCATGAAGTTTAGGTAGCATAGCGAATAGATCATTCGAACAATCACCATGAAAGTATTTCAGTATCTGTCTATATTTCTAAGATGAGGTATTATGTACACTATTTACATTATTCGGACTATTGTCCTCATCTTTGTTGCCATATTTATTACAACGTTTCGGCCCTTCAGTATCTGTCTATATTTCTGAAATGAGGTATTATGTACACTATTTACATTATTCAGACTATTGTCCTCATCTTTGTCGCCATATTTATTACAATGTTTCGGCCTTTCAGTATCTGTCTATATTTCTGAAATGAGGTATTATGTACACTATTTACATTATTCGGACTATTGTCCTCATCTTAGCGTTCTCTAAATTCTTCCAGTTGCTAAGGACATTTTGTTTTGTTATTATTAGTTATTTTGTTTAATAAATGCATTTCGTTTCACCTTGAAGAAGTCCACATTGTACGAAACACGTCGGCAACTATTACAGTTTTCCTATTGTCTTTTACATTTATAAAAATTATCAATGTGTATCTATTTATATATTTCCTGTCCCATCTGTAGCGGAAAGGGAGGTAAATCAACTTACTAAATTTATGAGTGGTTACTTCATTTAGTCATTGTAATAATTTATACAAATAAAATGTTTATCTGCTGTTAGACAAAATTATTTCCCGAACAAAATGAACCGTTTAATCAGTTTTCTTACTCCTACGTTTTTTATATTGTGCTCTTATTTGTCAAACCTTTCATATGAAGCACTCAGATACCGTTGTCTATTAAGCGTTCGTCTGGCTTCAACTTGGTCTTGAAATAGGTTTTGTCGTCGCCGTCTTTGTTATTTTGTTGCTAATCTTTTCCTTCCGAGAGATATTTCCATTTCATTGTTATATTAAAGACATAAAATTTTTAACATGAAGATATTGAACAAAAATCGATTTATATAATACCAGGAGTAATCAATGAATCATAGATACCATAAAACATCTAAAAATATAAAGGGAACGGAATAATTAAATGGTTCATTGGCCTCTTTTAGTTGTGAATTCTTTCTCTCCGTTTTATTGAATCTCATTACATTGTTTCAAGACTTTGGTTTCATTGCATTTCACTATTAAAACTTTCTATTGCTGTCAATTGATGGCATCGATGCACGAGTCTTATTATAATTTTGTGTGTCCCTTCCTTCCTTACTTATCGCGTACATTACGTCCATGTCGACATCTCGTAAATAATGTACTATTCCATTTTGATCACGAGGAAAGCAAGAAGAGACAGATCAGAGACATTACTTGATTTCAGTGAGAAAAAAGAAAGAAACGCCCTGTCATTAGCTCATGAATAATGGAATGTTCCGTTTTCATGGCGAGGAAAAGACATATCAGAGACGCTGCTTGATTTCAGTGAGAGAAAGAAAGAAAGAACGAAAGAAAAAAAAAATTAAAACAGGAACCCCATGACATTTTCACGTGTGCTATTAGTTTTTAATTAATAGCTGGACGTTCTGGCTTCATAAAATATACCTTAAACTTAAGATGAAGTTATTTAAATTAATGGGATAATTCATTTTCCAAGACAAATCGGCGAAAGTATAGAATCACCTAATATTTAGGAATAAAATATAGAATTATCTTGTAATTTGCGTTCCTAAATTCCAGCAGAAGCCTTGATATGCAAATTGGTCTACATTTAAAGGAGAGTTTTTGCAGACCTTAAGAAGCGGTTGGATAGACTTACTCATGTATAAATCGACCATATATAATGCGACTCCTGAAATTATCTGTGTGCAACCTATCGAAATTACAATCTTTTAATTTCTTCAAAAAAGTACCGGTGTACAATGGCGAAAGAGGATTATTTTCAGTCAGGTGTGTCTAAAATTCGGTGCAAATATAAAAGAAATCTTCCTCTCCCATATACCGTATCCCTTCAGTGCATGAGCGATCATGGTTCTCCACACCTTCCTCTTCCTTGTAGTACTTAGCAATGTTTGTCTTTTTGCTGTCTCTCCTAATCCTTGTTCTGCTAACCATTTACACAAGCTCGTTCTTTCTTCTATGTACCGTATCCCTTCAGGTCATGAGTGATCATGGTTCTCCACAACTTCCTCTCCCTTGTAGTACTTAGCAATGTTTGTCTTTTTGCTGTCTCTCCTAATCCTTATTCTGCCAAACATTTACACAAGTTCGTTCTTCTTCTATGTACCGTATCCCCTCAGGTCATGAGCGAACATGGTTCTCCACAACTTCCTCTCTCTTGTATTACTTATCAATGTTTGTCTTTTGCTATCTCTTCTATTCCCTGTTATGCCAATAATTTACACAAGCTCGTTCTTCTTCTATGTACCGGATGCCTGCAGGGCATGAACGATCACGGTTCTCCACAACTTTCTCTCCCTTGCAATTCTTAGCAATATTTATCTTTTCGCTATCTCTCATAATCCATGTTCTGTCAACCATTTGCACAAGTTCGTTAGGTAAGTTATTCACTGTTTTCCTCTGTTCCTCTGACCTTCAAAATGTCATGTGAGTGTTAAATTTTCCAACCTCTTTTTCTTTATTATGTGTCCAAGAAAACGTTTACTCTTTCTGATTCTAAATATAATTCTTTTTGTTTCCATTTTTTCTAAAAGTTCGTAGTTACTCACACGTTCAGTCCATGGTATCCTCAGCATCCTTTTGCAGAACCTCATTTTTGTTGCTCCAAATCTCTTCTCTGCCTGTACGAAGATTGCCCCATTTGGCTGCCATTTCGGAGGACATATATTACACAACAGTTCAGTACTCTTTTCTTTGTTTCTAACGTAATTTTCCTGTTTATTAATACTTTGCTAAACTTTTGGAAGGCATCTTTCGATATCCTAATGCGCTTTCGGATTTCGGTGTCACATTTCCATTGTCTGTTAAAATATTTCCTAGATATTTTGATTTTGGTGTCTCGAATTCGTAGTTCATATCTTGGTTGTTCCTTTTGCTAGACTTTCATACATTCTGTCTTCTTACAATTGATAGTTAGTCCTTTCTTCTCGTTTTCCTTTAATACCTTAGTTAGGAGTGCCTGCATAACCGTTATTGTTAATATTGTGGCTGACAAGGAATCCGAGTAGGACTTTTCCATCAGAATCATCTCACTGAAAAGATTTCTTGTCCTTTGTAGGGTTCAGTAAATTTTATCATTTCGCTATCTCTTCTAATCTCTGTTTTGCCAATAATGTATACAAGATTGTTAAGTAAGTTATTATTTACTTTTATGTGTCCCTCTTGCCTTGAATATGTCCTGTGATTGTCAAATTTTCCAAGCCTTCTTTCCTCATTATGTGCCCTAGTAATTTCAACTATCTCTTTCTGATATTAAGTAGAAGTGCCCTTTTTGTTTCCATTTTCTCTAAAACTTTGTCGTTGGTCATATGTTCGGTTCATAGTATTCTAAGTATCCTTCTGTAAAACTACATTTCTGTTGCTTCAAGTCTTTTCTTCATCTGTGTTCAGCATTAACTGCCATATAGGAAGACCGATATCACATAGCAGTCCAGTAATCTTTTCTAACAAAATGTTCCTATTTGTCTATATTTCTGAGATGCCGTATTGTAATTATTTTCACTATTTACATTGTTTGAACTGTTTCCCCATTTTCGTTGCCATATTCACGACGTTTCGGCCGTTGTACGCTCCGGCCTTCTTCAGGTGATTGGAATTTCGAACTGAACACTTTATTTCGTCCACCGGCGTAAATTAGACACAAGGCCCATCGGTTGGTTGAATCCAGTGACTTGACCCAATGAGTTGTTAAGTTCAATACCTGGCTACAGCTGAGGTGAAGAAAAACTTGGAGAGTTGAATTAAAAGGGATATAACTGATACTGAGACATCTAGAAGAGGCATGACATGTGGAACTAGAAAAATTTACTCCGGTAGACGAAATCAAGGGTTCGGTTCGAAATTCCAATCACCTGAAGAAGGCTGGAGCGTACAACAGCCGAAACGTCGTAAATATGGCAATAAAGATGAGGACAACAGTCCGAACAATGTAAATAGTGTAAATAATTACAAAACTTCGTCTCAGAAATAGACACAGATCCTAAAGAAGGCTGGAGTGTACAACGGCCGAAACGTCGTAAATGTGACAATAAAGATGAGGACAACAGTCCGACCAATGTAAATTGTGTAAATAATATTTTTCTGTTTCTTAATACTTTGCTTAGCTTCCACTATTCCAATGTGCCTTCGGATTTCGGTGTCACATTTTCCGCCCACTAATAAAACAGATCCTTCATTTCAATTTTTGTACTTTCTTGATTTTGGTGTTTCCAAGGCTTAGCTCGCATCTCGGGCTGTTTCATTTGCTGATATTTAGTTCTTTCTTCTCGTTTTCCTTCACTACCCTCTGTAGGAGTGGCTGTAGTTTACTTTCTGTGTCTACTATCAATATTGTGTCTTCTGCATATCTAATGTTGTTAAGAGTATGGTCGCCAATAATGAATCGTGATAGGATATTTAATTCTGTCAAGGTTGCTTCACTGTAAAGGTTGAATAAATCCGGCAAGAAGACATATCCTTGTTTTACGCCTCTTTCTATTTTTTTTATATTTACTGAATTTAGTTTCTTCTGTTGGATACCGAGCCATGTTGGCATTCATGGAAACGAAAAAGAGGATAAAGTCGTTAAAAGATCACTATACATTATCAAAACAAGCACCAAATTCCATACCATGATTTGAAACCAATAATTAATAGGTTTATAACAAACAAATGGCAAACTCTCTGGGATAACTGCACTAACAATCAGCTAAAAAAGATTCAAGTAACGATTAAGAGTTACAGAAAAGAGAGAAAGGAGGAAGTAACTCTTGCCCGACTCTAGGTAAGCTACACATACATAACACACTCATATCTCATTAAAGAAGATCCCATGTGTTGGCTGTCATGCACCATTTACAGTGGAACATTGATTCAATGAAATCCGTTTCAAACATTACCAGGTCGCCAAACTGAAGGACCTTTTTTCAACAGGTCAATCCAAATAACATTTTTGAATTCCGGAAGGAAATGGGGCTGTACCCCCCCCCACCAAAAAAATATAAAACATCAAATACTTGAAATTTCTTTAGCCGTGTGTGGAGAAATGAGATTTACTCGTTTTAAAAACAGTGCTACCTATAAACTATTCCCTTTCAAATCTCTCTCCCACACACACACACACACACATATATATATATATATATATATATATATATATATATATATATATATATATATGTATGTATATTACACAAAAAATCCAATTTTACCTCATAAAGGTATAGATCTATTTCAACCAGTGCGAAGTACGTCGGCCTTATTCAACTCCGGTAAATCGACTGTGTTCTTGTCGTAATTAGAGATTTATAATTTAACTTTGACAGTAGTCGAAAAATTGATACAGGAACTATTCATATCGGGATTGAATAAGAGCAACGTACTTCGCGTTGGCTGAAATAGATCTATCCACCTCCATATGTAGTAATTTTGTTGTGTGATTTATATGCTAAATATAAGTATTATAATAAATACATCGAATTCTTTTTGTGAATCAGTTTTAATATTTGATATTATTAGGATCCACTTGAATTATATACCAACGGACTTATTACCTGTACTATATATATATATATGATATGTTCCGGAAAGGGATATATTTAATCCAAGTAGCTAAGTGGTTTTGGCTACTATAATCAAGTAGAATATGGTAGCAGTAATCGACTGGTACGCATCGTAGTCGCAGGTAAGAAGTGTAGATCAATGGCGTAGTCCAATGGGCGTCGTTATAGACTTAGCTCTCAGACTAAGGTTCTTTGACTCTGTCGTACCTAGACGTCCGTCGGTATTTATGACGGACACCAGCCAATCATATTCCAGTGAGGGGGAACACAGGTGTACACATATTCCATTATATATATATATATATATATATATATATATAATAAAATTTATGTTTATTCTAAATAGAATAAATTTATTCTAGTTTATTGTTCTACTTAACGTATTGAGCACTCTACGTTTTAGTCTTTCTACTCATTTGTTTTTTTTTCTTTGGATTAAGGACTTAAATCACTTGGCGATTTGTTTCGTCTTGTTCTTATGTTTTTAGTTTTTTCTTTTTTTATTTCCAATTTTTTCCTCCGGTACCGATTTGTCCTGACATATCTGCAAGTTGAGCTATCCGAGGTATTCCAAACGAGTACTACTATTAATATATATATATATATATATATATATATATATATATATATATTATTGATGCCTGTTTCATTAAATAATATAGATAGGATTAAAAAATATGTATCAATATAGTGATTTTCTTTCTTCTTTTAATGATAATGTTATTAAGCTTATCAGACGATATGAAAAAAATTTACATAAAATAGACAAAACTTGTCTATATTATTTAATGAAACATGCATCAATGAAAAAATGTTTTTATTTACAGACAAAATTATATTTATATATATATATATATATATATTATATATTCAAAATTATAACATATGTATGTTATAACATCACTACAAAAATAACCATTTTGTTTCAACACTTCTGGTGTCTTGTCAAGTGATGGTGTTGATTGCAAAATAAAAGGGTTCTAAGAGTTCAAAATCAAACAAACCCCCTCAGTAAAGGAAACATTGTTACGTAATCTATGATGTCCAATCAGAATACAAGTATACGGTAATTCAAAATAACGTGACAATAAACCCTAAGTAAAATCTATTAGTTGATTAAAGTTAAGATTAGATTAAATTAGAAATCAATATAACAAATAAAGTTTTAATTTCACTGTAAAATTAAAAAATACAAATTACAAATGTCAGATTCTAAATTTAAACGAGCATCAAGTTTAAAATGATTACAAAATTATTCAGAAATGCATCAGTGGTCGAATTAAAATGTACTTATATATATATATATATATATATATATATATATATATATATATAATTATTTATTTAAAAATATGATTCCCCCGCTAATATTAAAGTTCTCATGTTTTGAAACATGAGAACTCTTATATCTATCATGGAATCAAATTAAATAAATTTATTATATTTATGTTCTACATTTGTATCGAGCACTATTTTTAAAAAATAATAACAAAAATACTAAAGAACTTTGGATTATTTACCTAACGAGTTCTTTTCTTTTTTAATAATCACACACACACACACACACACACACACACACACATATATATATATATATATATATATATATATATATATATATATATATATTAGCAAGGAACAAATAAAATTTCTTATTTAAATTTAAATTATATAACATATTGGTGTGAAATTCACTTAACTAAAAACAGCCGGTTTCGTCCCTGCTTATCAAGTTTTATTCTGGGAAGTAAAAAGACAAACGTGTAAATTAATTTAGCGGTTGACTAATGTGGTGGAAGAATAATATTCAAATACTGAAGATTATATCTCCAATTATGATTCAAGACCCAAAGATAAGCAATCTCTGTTTACAGAGAGAAGGCTTGCGGGATCTGATATATAGGGACTCTAGGATCTTGAGATGATATAAAGAGTGTAACCGAGACGGAATAGAGAATCGATCAACACTTAAGTCTGTAACACAGCTCCTGTTATTAATAATATTATTAATCAAGGTTTTATGATAATATTATATTCAGATCTCGCAATATTTTTTTCTATAAAGAGGGGTTGTTTGATGAATCTTTGATGTTGAGGACTTTTTTTCCTTGAATATTTTTTTCTTTTTTTTTATGATTAGTCATCCTATAAATTAATTTACACGTTTGTTTTTTTTCATTATAAATAAAACTTGATATATTTTCAAACCGGCATTTTTTTTTCATTAAAACCTTTTTTTAAATTTAAGTCTGCCTTGTAATTTAAATTTTTAATAAGAAAAATATCTTACGCTATTCCTTGCTATTATAAAGTTTTTATATACAATATATAATATATATATATATATATATATATATATATATATATATATATATATATATATATTTAATGTGTGTGTGTTGTGTATGCAGCATGATACGATTGTCCCAGAAAATGTTTTTTACAAACCTGTCATTTAAGTGTTGACTCCAATGTTCACTTTTATATTTACACTCGCCCTATCTCTGATAAAATGCACTTTATCCCATAAATATAGCACACCTTTTGAGTATATTTCATATATATATATATATATATATATATATATATATACAGGAATTGGCATTAAATAACCCACAATATTGATATGCCAAAGGAGTTATGTAGGCGGTTTGCTTCCAGTACAATTTCTGGATTATTCTAATATCCTTCCCAAATGAATGAAGTCGGCCCAGCATTTCAAGCAGTTCATTGTGACATACTTTATCAAACGCTTTTGAATAATCTATGAAATATAGATATACTTCCTTTTGCATATTTGTGATAAAAGAAATGGGATGGTTAAAACGTAAAATGTACAGGTCGACCATGAAAGCCATTAAAACGTCAGAATAGGAAACTGAAAGAAATGTACCTTGAAAATAGAAAATGTACAACAAAATAAATGAAAAAGAAATGGGTCGAAACAGAAGTAAATGTTTTGAACAGAGCCATAAAAAATCAGCCGGATGGAATGGGATTTACAGGCAGAAAAGTCAAATGTAAAGCATCCATAAGAGACAAACAGAAGAGAACGAGATTAAAATGGACCAAAGGAAATTAAACGTGATTTTTAATTTTTTTTTTTATATCTAGCCGATTTTATTTAGGTTCTTTTTTTTCCATCACTTTTCTTAGAAGATATGCCAAACTGTGATAATAGAAGTTCTACCAGGAATGGTAAAATGTTGTAAGAGCCAGGCCGCAAATCTACTGTAGATGACCTTGAGATCAAGGTACTTTCTAGGCATTTACGTCGTAGTGAATTGTTTTCTCCTTTTGATCAGAATAACATTTTTCATGTCATCATTGTTTCAAACTCGTTACAGTGTGCAAATACGCATTTGACGTATTATTTTGTAAAATGTCCCTTTTTATTCATGTGTATCTTTTATTTAGATTCCTTTGAGTTTTCTCTTGTATTTTTTGCCACAATTATTAAAAAAATCAAATAAATTCGTCCTTCGAGTTTGTTTAGTATTCCACTAAAATTTTATTGTTTCCAATTTCTTTTTTTTTTTTCACTTTGCTATTTAGATATTCAAACTGTGATAACAGAAGTTCTGTCAATATAAACGTTTGTATGTTGTTAAGAGCCAGGGTGCAAATTTACTATGGATGACCTTGTCTTAAAGCCCTCTCGGCATTTAAGTCGGTGTGAATTGTTTTTGATATTTGATCAGAATAGAATCTTGATGCCAAAATTGTGATCAGTCTCGTTAAAGTGGATAACCAACACACTTGTATTATTTTGTAAAATATCCCTTTTGTGTTCATGTAATCTTTTATTTAGATTCCTTGAGGTTTCTCCTATGTATTTTTTGTGACAATTATTACAGGCGATGGAGTAAACTCCCCCTTCAGGTTTTAGCTTATTGTTTTGTTTAGTATTGAAAAAGACTATTTAGATGTAGTAGATGTAACAAATTTTATCTCAACGTAAATTGACAGGAGTAAATGTTTTGAACAGCCGAATGGAATGGATTTTAGTGACAGAAAAGCCAAATAAAAAGCAGTAATGACAGACAAACAGAAGAGAACGAGATTAAAATGGACCAAAAGAAAAACAATTCATGTGATTGGATGAAAGTTATCTTCAGAGATTGATCAAGAATCTGCATTGGCCAAGGCGATGATGCTGAACTTTTGCCTGGTGCCGAAAAAGGAGTAAATTTCTCAAGTCCTACATGATAAGAAGTTGCATGTCATTTAAAGGACCAGGTGGGGAATGACAATCATTACCTCAAAAATCAATGCATGTTTGTACATTGAAATCTTGGATAATTTTCTTATTTTATCGATTGAAAATTAGTTTGGTGATGATGAAGTCATCTTTCAGGACGATAATGAATCTTGTCACAAAGAGGACTAAAGTTTTTCTTCATGAAACACATGTAAAATCAGTAGCATGGCCAGCGAATAATCTGGATATAGATCCACTTGAAAATTCATGGTGAAAATCTTATACAAAAGGTCCATGAAAGACGCCATCCACCAAAGAAGATCTATAAACTGCCATTCAGGAATGTTGGAATCACTTTGATAAAGAATATTGATTTAAGTTAGAGATTTCCATTTCTGAAAGAATCAAGGCTCAAGGATAAATTCTGTTTTTTGCTAATGAATTGCATATTTTTTCGTCATCATTGGGTTAATCCATAATATTTTCCACTGCAAAAAATGTCTTAAAAAAATTATATCGTTTTACCCCAAGTAAGGCGATAATACCACTAGAACGCAGCGGATTACAGGGAGTGAAAGAGAATGAGAAGACTTTAGTGAGGAGAAAGGACAATAAAAGAACAGGTTTCAGGAAGACAGAAGATGGCGATAATGCCACTAAGACGCAAGGGGTTACTGGGAGTGAAAGAGAATGAGAAGACTTTAGTGAGGAGAAAGGACAATAAAAGAACAGGTTTCAGGAAGACAGAAGATGGCGATAATGCCACTAAGACGCAAGGGTTACTGGGAGTGAAAGAGAATGAGAAGACTTTAGTGAGGAGAAAGGACAATAAAAGAACAGGTTTCAGGAAGAAAGAAGATGGCGATAATGCCACTAAGACGCAAGGGGTTACTGGGAGTGAAAGAGAATGAGAAGACTTTAGTGAAAGGAAAGGACAATAAAAGAACATGTTTCAGGAAGACAGAAGATGGCGATAATGCCACTGAGACGCAAGGGGTTACTGGGAGTGAAAGAGAATGAGAAGACTTTAGTGAAGAGAAAGGACAATAAAAGAACAGGTTTCAGGAAGACAGAAGATGGCGATAATGCCACTAAGACGCAAGGGGTTACTGGGAGTGAAAGAGAATGAGAAGACTTTAGTGAGGAGAAAAGGACAATAAAAGAACAGGTTTCAGGAAGACAGAAGATGGCGATAATGCCACTAAGACGCAAGGGGTTACTGGGAGGAAAGAGAATGAGAAGACTTTCATGAGGAGAAAGGACAATAAAAAAACAGGTTTCAGGAAGACAGAAGATGGCGATAATGCCACTAAGACGCAAGGGGTTACTGGGAGGAAAGAGAATGAGAAGACTTTATGAGGAGAAAAAGGACAATAAAAGAACAGGTTTCAGGAAGACAGAAGATGGCGATAAAGCCACTAAGACGCAAGGGGTTACTGGGAGTGAAAGAGAATGAGAAGACTTTTCCCAAGGAGAAAAGGACAATAAAAGAACAGGTTTCAGGAAGACAGAAGATGGCGATAATGCCACTAAGACGCAAGGGGTTAAGATGGGAAATTTTTAGAAGAATGGGAAGACTTTTTAGTGAGGAGAAAGGAAATAAAAGAACAGAATTTCAGGCACAATAGAAGATGGTGATAATGCCACTAAGACGCAAGGGGTTACTGGGAGGAAAGAGAATGAGAATAAAAATAATGAGGAGAACGGACAATAAAAAAAGAACAGGTCTCAGGAAGACAGAATATGGCGATAATGCCACTAAGACGCAAGGGGTTACTGGGCGTGAAAGAGAATGAGAAGACTTTAGTGAGGAGAAAGGACAATAAATGAACAGGTTTCATGAAGACAGAAGATGGCGATTTAAATTTTTGATGGTTGTAGGTGACAGGAAAGCAAGAAATCGGAAGGGAGTTCAATAGGTGGGAAGTGCGAGAAAAGAAACTGTTAGAATAGAAATGACGGTTGTATCTAGCTAGTTCAACAGTAAAACGAGGAGACCTAGTTGCCAATCTAGTAGCAGGCTTATTTTCATGCAGTCGAGCCATTAGGGAAAAAGCTCATCAGACCAGTTGCTGCGAAAATATTTGTAGAAAAGACAGAGGGAAGCCACATCACGCCAGTGAGAAAGTAACTGCAGTTGAAATGCATGGTCAGGATCGTTTACATTTGAATTTGCTTTGAATTTGTTTCTCCTGGGACCCGAAATACATGAATTTAAGCGTGCTACTAGATTGGCATCTAGGTCTCAGCCTTTTACTGGTGAAATAAATAAATGTAACCGCTACTTCTACTCCAACAGTTTATTTTCTCGCACTTCCCACCTGTGAAACTCCCTTCCAGTTCCCCAAAAACTACAATCTTTAAAATTTAAATGCAACATCAATCGCCATCTGTCTTCTTGAATACCGTTCATCTTTTTCCCTTTCCACAATCCTCCTTATTCTCAGTCTTTTCTTACACTTTCATTCCCTGTAACTAACGATATCTCCGCCTTGCTTGGGGGTCGTGATGAAATGATTAAAAAAAAATTAATACCTTCAGTTTATAAGCAATCATGACCTTTACCCATAATCCTGTTTGTTTCACGTTACCTTCTTTACAGCTTTGAATTCAAAAATGCCATTCTCTTGGGCAACAAAGGCTAGAGAATGCAGTCTACCCTGCTATTTAATTCTTAGCTGGTTGTTGTTGGTTTGTGGGGAGACGAGATAGATTCATACCTTCCCCAAGGACATTAGTTTAAAAGTTAACACCACAGACAAAGCCAGGACCCGTTCACCGATCGAACGTTCCGCGACAATAACCGTTGTCATTTGCACACCGAAGAAAATAGATTACTAATGAAATAGATTACTATAGAATAGATTACTAATAAAATAGATTATTATAGAATTGATTACTATAGAAATAGATTACTACTGAAATAGATTACTATAGAAATACATTGCTATAGAAATTAATTACTAATGAAATTGATTACTATAGAAATAGACTACTAATGAAAGAGATTACTATAGAAATAGATTGTTATAAAATTGATTACTAATGAGATAGATTGCTATAGAAATAGATTACTATAGAATTAGAATTCTAATGAAATAGCTTACTATAGAAATAGATTACGAATGAAATAGATTACTATAGAAAAAGATTACTATAGAAATAGTTTACTAATGAAATAGATTAGTATAGAAATAGTTTACTAATGAAATAGATTACTATAGGAACAGTCCACTAATGAACTAGATTACTACAGAAATAGCTTGCTATAGAAATAGATTACTAATGAAATAAATTACTATAGGAATAGATTACTAATGAAATAGCTTACTAATGAAATAGATTACTAATAATTGATTACTAAAGAAATAATTTATCAAAGTTATTGATTACCAACGAATTAGATTACTAAAAATATCGACTACTAAAGAGATAGATTACTTAAGAAACAGATTCCTAAATAAATCGATTACTAAATAAATCGATTAATAAATAAATAGATATACTAAAGGATATCGTAATGTTGCAGTAGTTGCGAGTTTTTTCATTTCAAAAACAAAGAACGTCCTGAATGACCCCAGAATTTTTTTTCAAAAACAAAGAACGTCCTGAATGACCCCAGAATTTGAAAACTGGCGAAATAAAGAAACCGTTTGACAAAATTTGTAGTTCAAATAATTTATGAAATTATTATAAAAAGATTAAATGCGAATCAATGAATTTGTTTAAATAACGTTTTAGAACAGAAAAGACATTTTCCTGAGGAAGAGATTCGAAGAGTTACTGCATGTTAACATTCACACTCTTGTTGCAAAAGCGATGCAACATATAATCATACAAGTAGTATCAGAAATTCTTCTATATGAAGATAGTATAGGAAGTTTACATGCTGATGGCATGGGGCGTTCTCTTAAATGCAGATGGTATGGGAGGTTCATCTATATGCAATAGAATGGTTGGTTCTTCTTCACACAGCTGGTATGGGAAGTTTTTTTTTTAACACGCCGGTGTTGTGGAAAGTTTTATATTCTTCAGTCGTGTCATTTTCAAACTATTGTTTCACCCTATGCAATACTTTTTGTTTGGTCAGTAGGTTGAAGCTGTCGAAAAATTCATCGAAGGATTCCCAGGAGTAAACCCGGGGTCGTTATTTTATGACAGAGTATAGAATTATAATAAAAAGCCAGTTAAAATATCTTCAGGGTTGAATAATGATGCTATGAGTCTACATGAATAAAAGATTTTGTTCATAAATGATTTTGTATCAATCTAGTAATGTTTCTTGATTTTGAAAATCGGACAGACATGCATAGTTTTATTGTCTTTAAACAATTTCAAATTTGTCAAACGATTGAAATCAAATTCAGAGTACGATATGTTTTTGTTTTTAAATTCTCTCTAAAATATTGTCACGCCCGATCAGTACTTAAATAGAGGACGGATTTGTAATACAGGGCGCAGCAAGAAACCTCCTACAATCCAATATATGTTTCGGCTTTTAGTGGGCATCTCGGCGTGGTGTAATGGTTAGCAAGCTTGTCTCGCTAAAACAGTTACAAGTGAATAGTGAGTTCGATCCTCACTGGGTGTCCCATACTTTCAAAAATGTTATATATCTAAGCTAGGGATTTTTCATTTTTTAAAATAACCTCGAGGTGGTGTAATGTTTAGTTTAGCTTGTCTCGCTAGAACAATTGCGACTGAATTTAATTTCATAAAGTTCGATTCTCACTGGGTGCCCCCACACTTTCGGATTGTGAACATCTAAGCTATATGTGTTGGAAAATGAATATATGTTTCGGCTTTAAATAACTTTTGATAAGCAGTAATCTATATAATAAATTCGAATGTCAGTGTGTCACACTTTATCAATTTTGCACTTAGAAGCATGGACCCAATATATCATACCATTTTGGAATCAGGTCGACTCCGTCAGCAAATTAAAAACATTTGGGTCGGACTCGTAATCCTGAAATTTTGGATTCCGAACTTTTCATTACTGCCAATGTTTTCGGTGATTTTTACGTGCTTTTTTGAAACGATTTTTTTTAGATACGATAACAATTTTTACAACTTGGAAATAAATTTGGGAATAATCGAAATTGCGAAATCCAGCGAAAGTCACCCATGAAATAAAAATAATTGTTTGTACGGAAAGTAAGGACCTCCGTACATCAAACTCTCTTTAAGTGTCGGTAGAAGAATTATCGTTGAACTTTTAAAGAAGTAAGCTTAAATATCAATGCAATACTTAAATGCAGCGATCAATTTTGAGTTCTTCTGTAGTTTATTGTTGCTTATCGTATCTACCCCATCCTTACCTATTGTGATGAAGGCCCAATGTAGATGCCTTCACAGGAGCTAGCTTAAATGCCGCCCAACAGGGCGGCTTTTAAGCTAGTAAATAAATAAACCACAAAAATATTCTATATGCGTGGGTGTGAGACAAAAATATGTCAGCCTGACAAAGACGCTGGAATGAAAAACAAGGCAAAAAAGTAACTAAATTTTTTTGTAACTCTTTTAACAACGGGGGTGCGTGGAGACCACATAAAACAAAAATATAATAATAGAGAGTGAAGATAAAAATTGCATTCTATCTTAACAAAGGTCTCAAATCTTTTTTTCTATTTTAAGAGGATAATGAAATGTGCAATCTGAAAATATTTATTTTATTCCATTTTCATCAAAGGATAAAAAACCGGTTTTGCCACTACGGTTCGTTTTAATGCGCCTGGTTAGTATCGAGATGGGTGACCGTTTGAGAATACCAGGTGCTATCAGTTTGGATGTGCGGGTGGTGTAATAGACTTACGGCTACATCACGTTGAAACACCGGTTCCCGTATTCTCACCTAAGTTAAGCAACGTCGAGCTTTGTCAGTACCTAGATGGGTGACCGCTTGGGAATTCAAGGTGCTGTAAGCTTGGATGCGCAGGTGGTGTAATGGGCTTACGGCCATATCACGTTGAAACACCGGTTCTCGTACGATCAACGAAGTTAAGCAACGTCGAGCCTGGTCAGTACCTAGATGGGTGAACGCTTGAGAATACCAGGTGCTGTAAGCTTGGATGTGCAGGTGGTGAAATGGGAAACGGAATAAGAAATCGGAAGGCCGATTTCGAATTCTAGTCGGGTTTGTTACACTCACTCATACACAAATAACCACGGGAATCTTATCTGTGGGTTAAATAGTAGGACTTGTATCTGAAAATCGTTATTAAAAACAAAAAACTCAATCAATGAATAAATCTAACCTAGTGTTTTCTGTTTAAAAAAGCTTTAATTTTGGAATTTTAGTAAAAAATCAATAAGGCGCCTACCATGATGCTATGGTTAACGAGCTCAATTCGCAAATTCGCAAGCCATTTCTGGTGTAGATTTATTTTTAAATAGGAAAACTGTGAAATTTTCACGGTTCTTTCTAATGATACGTGTTCACTTTATACTTATGAAAATATTATATATATATATATATATATATATATATATATATATATATATATATATATATATATATATATACACTCACACTACCAGTCAAAAGTATTTGACCACTCTCAAAATTTTTATTTCTCATCCTAAGAGTGTTATTTTCAACGAAACAAATTAAACACCACTATGGTTTTTTTATTATACTAAATACAAGTCTTCCTGGGCCACATTAAATACAAATTAAGCACCCCCCAAAAAAACAAACAGAAACTTTTGATTCATCAAAATGACCCCCTGCTTCACAGATTCTCGGCTTTCTTTCCACCAAAGACTGGCGGTAGACTAAAAATATTTCTTCTCAGTTTTCCTGTAAGAGTTGCCAGAGATGAGCCGCACTTGTGGGTCGTTTGGCTTTGAATTTTCGGTCAAGTTCATCCCACACCAGTTCAATGGGGTTGCGCCGACCAAGATATCAGTTGAAGGACGTGCTGTCCCTCTTTGCTTTTAATGTACCTCTGCCAGGGTTTACTCGTTTTCTTTGAGTCATTTTCTTGCATGTGTACAAATCCTTGACCCACAAGCCGCGTTCCAGATGGGATCGCGTGATGCTGCAGTATGCTGTGATAGCCGGTCTGATTCAATTTACCCTTCACCTGGTGCACATCCACGACTTTGCAATGGGCAAAAGCCCCCACCCACTTACACACATACACCATAACAGAGCCTCCTCCATACTTTATGGTTGATGTTATACAGGGGGGTTGCAGTTCTTTCAACAACTCCTCGCCGCACATAGTCCCTCATATTTGACTCTAAGATTTCGAACTTTGTTTCGTTAGTCCAAAGGACTCTATTCCATTGCTCTATGCTCTGTTGTCCAGACTTTGTTCGCCTTCGCTCAATGAAGCATTTTGATATTGTTTTGATTCCTCAACAGTGGTTTCTTGACAGCAATTCTGCCATTTTGGTCAGCTTCACAGAGTCTTCTCCTCACAGCGGATATTGCCACATTTTTTCACGACATTGGTTCAGTTTTGCAGTGATGTTTGGAGCAGTCAGCTTTCTGTAACGCAAGCTGATGACTCTGATAAAATTATCCTCTGCTTTTGTTGTTGCTTTTGGTTTACCAGCCCTACTTTTGGCCTTGTTTTATCCTGTTTCCTAATGTCTACTAACAGCATAATCCACTGTAGTTCTGGGATTTTTTAAAAAATTTCTCTGCTTGAATATCCTTCTTTCTTTAAAATAATGATCTCTTGTCTTTGTTCAATTGTAAGTTCCCGTGTTTTGGGCATTTTGGTGAGAAAAAAGATTTAATACGGAAGAAAGTTGAAAAATTAGGTTTTAATTTAAACAAAATAAGAATAACAGATTTCACTACTAGGCAAGGCACATATGCAGCACAAGTAATTCAGGTAGTATCTAGCAAGCAGTAATTCAACACAATCTAGTCTAATGTGAGTTCAAGTGGTGGTATAATGAAACTTTTGGAAAATGTTTTATTCACGCTCAGTACTAAAGAAGAAAAACGCCTTCAAATCCATTTTTTTTCAAAAGATATCTGGTCATACTAAAGTCAAAGTTACTGAGAAAAACTTGTAATTAGTATAATAAATAAAACCATTGTGGGGTTTAACTTGTTTCATTAAAAATAAAACTTTTAGGTTAAGAAATAAAAAAAAAAAAGCGTGGCTAAATACTTTTGACTGGTAA
>CAHIKZ030001389.1:155000-230000 GCA_903632075.3 Acanthosepion pharaonis | reverse complement strand
CGGAATGTATAAAAAGACATGGAAAAATTCTTGTCATTTTTCGCTGATCAAAAAGCTTGATCTGAAGAAAGTGTTTTATTTCAACCAAATCTACATTAGCGAGAAAGAACGGGATTCACTTTAATCGTATGACCACTGGATATTTATTTTACTTCATCGTTTTTAAGATCAGATTTGAATAATATCAACTCGTCTTTATTTATATATTCATTTGTTTTAAGATTTTTCGTGATCGACATTGTTTTACTTCCAGTTTAGTAAGAACAGGCTGAAGAAGCCCGGTCGTAAATTAATTATATTTTTTAATGAGTTTTTCATTTTGTTTGTCATTTGGGTGTATCTGGATACAATAAAATAAATTAATGATTTCTTTTGTTTATATCAGGATAATTAATCGTGTTATTTTGTTTAAAAGTATTTCAGGCTAATTTTGTTTGCACGCCGACTACGTGCTTGAAAAGTTATCGTTGTCTAAATTTCTGGGATAAAGTGTTTTCATTGTTTACATTATTTATATTCAAAAGTGTTAAAAGGTGGTGGGGAAGAGGGGGAGTAGAGGGGACGTCAAATCTTTTATCCCGAGTAGTATGGAAGAACAAGACTTTTACCTCGGTGTTTATTAAAAGAAATCAAAAATAATAAAATCACAGAATATAAAGTTTACAAAAAACTTGAACAAAATCTACATTTGTGGGCCAAACATTTCAACACGATAACAAGTTCTAATTCTGTTGAGCTTATATATATATATATATATATATATATATATATATATATATATATATTAGTATCAAAATGTTCACTTCGATTCCCATAACTGCTGAAAAAGTTGAGAAAAATAGCAAAGTTCAAAATCAGAGTTAATACCTCCAATTATGTGACAAATTTTCACAAATAACTATAGAAATATAATCGTATATACAGTGTAACCCGGATATAAGAGAGATTTTCTCTGGTCCCAAATTAGAGCCCATACTTGCCTAAACAAAATAGACCAAACCCGGATATAAGAGAAACCCGGATATAAGAGATTTCTTCTCCGGTCCCGACAACTCTCTTACATCCGGGTTACACTGTATCTCTAAATTTGTAGAAACTTCTTTCTTTTCCTTTTATTTCTTTCTGTTTGTTCCCGTCCTTTTGCTTCTGTTACTCCCTTTTTCTTTTGTTACATCTCTTTCGTGGTCATTGTAGTAATAGTTATTGGTGGCGTCCTTGTGAAAATCGAATCCTTTTGGCGTTTGCTTTTTCAGGAGCTGCCAACGATTTTCGGCTATGAAAGCCATATACCTTCTACTTTGTAGGTTAAAGCAGACTGCTTATATAGCCACATATCGGCTCCGATTCGAATTCGAAATTTGATACATTGTGTTCGTAATTTACTTTCCCCATTGGTTAAAAATCATAAAATGTATCTCTAAAACTACAACGGTTTGCAAACTTTATTTAAGCGAGTGTTGAGGCCATAAGACTTGGCCTTTTTTTTTTTAAATTTGAAAACCGAATTTCATAAATGCATTTTATAAACCGTCAGATTTCATTTTCGTGGTATTTTTACAAGATCAATTTGAATCTCACATATACAAAGTTTACACACATTTTATTCAAACCGTTTTACTAAACGTAATACTTCTTCGGTATCTGCCTATATTTCTGAGATGAGGTAGTATGTACACTATTTACATTATTCGGTGAATTTGATTAAAAAATGTCTACCAGTACATCCCTTTCGAAATTCATACAGCAAGCAATAACGAATATGTTGCTTATAATTGTCCACGGTGGCTAATCTCTCAAATGTTCCATGAATGACACATTGCCGGACAGAAAAGATGATAAACTAATTCAAGTTTTGTACCTTTCAAACTTGCTTCTGATTTGGTTGGCTTACTCATAATTTATCGAAGTGAATGCTGGACAGTATCCTCAAAGATGAAAAAGAGACTTGAAACAAGAGAAATGTGGTTCGACAGAAGGATGTTGAGTAAAGCATGGGCTGAACATGTGTGCAACGAAGAAGTTTTAGAGAAAATGGAAACAAAAAAAAGCACCTATACTTAACATCAGAAAGAGTTGAAATTTCTGGAAAACAATTAAGAAGGGAGGCTTGGAAAGTCTGATACTCACAGGACAGATTGAGGGCAATTGGGACAACAACAAGGAAAACAACGTGTAACATGCTTGATGAGCTTCAGTAAATGGGTGGCGGAACAGGATTTAGGAGAAATAACAAAAAGACAAAATTTATTAAGAGCTACAGAGGACAGGAAATTGTGGAGAGCCATGATCGCCAATGTCCTAAAGGGAAACAGCATGTAGAAGAAGAAGAATGAGCTTGAAAATGGAAATGGAACAAGGTTTAGGAAATAACAAAAAGTTTAGGAAAAGAAAAAAACAAAAATTGACAAAATTTATTAAAAGCAGCATGTAGAAGAAGGAATGAGCTTGAGGAAATGGATGATGGAACAAGGTTTAGGATAACAAAAAGACAAAATTTATTAAGAGCTACAAAGGACAGGAAATTGTGGAGAGCCATGATCGCCAAAGTCCTGAAGGGAAACGGCATGTAGAAGAAGAAGAATGAGATTGAGGAAATGGATGATGGAACAAGGTTTAGGAGAAATAACAAAAAGACAAAATTTATTAAGAGCTACAAAGGACAGGAAATTGTGGAGAGCCATGATCGCCAATGTCCTGAAGGGAAATGTCATGTAGAAGAAGAAGAATGAGCTTGAGTAAATGGACGATGGAACAAGGTTTAGGAGAAATAACAAAAAGACAAAATTTATTAAGAGCTACAAAGGTCAGGATGTTGTGGAGAGACATGTCCTGAAGGAAATGCCTAGAAGTCCTGAGGGGAACAAGGTTTAGCACATAACAAAAGACAAAATTTATTAAGAAGATATCTATCTAGACTATTTATTCTTGTCTTTTGTTTAACTGTAGAAAACTGTAGACTCTTTTTAAAAATTTGTTCATGTTGTTGTTGTTGTTGTTCTTCTTCTTCTTATTCTTCTTATTATTATTATTATTATATAAATCAATTTGATTCTTAATTAGTTAGCACGTACATTACGCCCTGCCAACAAATCATAAATAAAGGATTATATCTGTTTTGATCACAAGGAAAGAAATTATTGTCAAATTTTATACGATTAATTTAAACGTCAAAACAAATCTTGAAACTTCCTAAAACTTGAGGAAGTTATAAGTTATTGGCTTTATTATAAAAACTGTGCTCTGAGATTATTACGCAGATTAAACTAATATTAGTTTAAGGCCTTTGAAATCTAATAAAAAACATTTTCCCATAATATATATTCAAATATGGGTAATGGAAAGGATCTAAGAAATGCTGAAAAACAGAAAATAACAAAGTTATTGAGTGTGAGAATGTCCATATTGGAGATATCAAAGGAGCTTTGCAGAGATCATCGAAAGATAAAGAGGTCTGTTGAAAATATAACTAAGTTGAGAACTAGAAGCAAAGGAAAAGACTTTAAGAACTTGTCTCCTTGAGTTATAGCGAAACAATCACTTTTAACTCGTGCTCAGATCTTGAATTGAGGAAGTCAAGAAAGGTGTAGAATCATACTTATTATAAAACCCAGGTTGTGTGTGTGTGTGTGTCTGTACGTTTATATATGGGATCAAATTTCCTACATTTTTCAACCGATTTCAACAAAACTTCACTTTTTTTTGGCAGGTAGTGTTTCTTACTGTCTTGCACATTTTTACTTTATTTTTACATTCAGAATGCTTTAAAAATTCCATTTATAAGACAATTGTTTATAATAAAATTCTATTCAATCAATAGACTCATAACGATTGAAAACGATGTTTTTGTTTGAGTTTGGGTTTCACCAATTCGTAAAAAAAAACAAAACAAAAAAAAACAAACTAATTAAGACATGCGTGTCCGTCAACCTTAAACAATAATCTTTGTCAATTTTATTTTTCAGTCTTTATGATGGTCGATACTTGGTCTATCTCTTACTGTTACATCCCCGGGCAACGCCGGGCTCTACTGCTAGTACTTCATAAATCGGGATCTGTCAATAAATCTTAGGCAAACTCCTCTCAGTAAAGCAAAAAGCGTCAAAATTGGACCAAGAAATACATTAAAATTTACATTTCTAAAGTAATTTTCATGGACAAATCTAGAGTGACACTCAATGAACCTGATGCATGCACGAAAAGATGAATTTTATCCGATGTCGATGTGACTGCGGCTAAAAGAAAGCAGCAAGGAGGCGGCAGTGTGATAATATCAGCTGGAGTTGTTGAAATGATCATTATTGGACCATTCAAAGTCGATGAAGGAGATAAACTGAACGGTGCTAACTCTTGAGGTTTCAACATTTTCTTTCATTGATACAAGTTCCGGTCGCGCAGTTTCAAAGTAAAGTGTGTATTTATGCACGACAATGTTCCTCCTGATTCATCTAAGGTTACCAGTGAATTCTTTGACCGTAAAAAGTTTATAGGAGAGAAGATAATGTAATGGCCACCATCAAATCCCGACCTGAATCCGATCGAAAATCTACGGCCAAATGTGAAAGTGAAAGTATATAAAGATGGTAAACAATATGACATTAAAGCTGACCTATTGGAAGCAATTAAAAACACTATGTCGGAAACTGAATCTGTGAAATAAACAATTTAACAAAATCAATGGATAATAGATTGCTGACTGATATTGAGAAAAAAAAGGGTCACTACATTAAATGCTTTGAAGATTTATATGTTTGTTATTTGTTCTGTTATAAGTGTTGATCGATTCTTCATTATTCCTTTACCTTGTTATTGAAGTAAAAAGTTATTTTCTGTTTTTGCATAATAACTTCAGACTACAGTTTTTATAAGAAATATAACTTTAATAAAACACTATTAAACTACTTAGAAATTTAAGTCAAGCTTTGATTTGACGTTTAAATTAATCGTTTAAAATTGAACAAAAAATACTCAAGGCAAATTCGAGTTGTTGAGGTTTATGTGATTTGCATTAAAACTTCAGACAGATTGTAATAAATAATAAGTTGTCAAAAGTGATTTCTGCATACCTAGGAAACGAAAGTCTTTGACAGATCGCTATTTATGAAGTATTCTACACCATTTTTGCCCTATTAGATTCCCTAAATTCCAATCTGTTCAAAGATCTGAGCACTGGTCAAAAATGGCTGTTTTCGCTATAAATCGCTTTAGTTTACATTCCCCTTCTTAAAAGCTTTTCTTTTGAACCTAGTTCTAGATAGATAGGAACATATCGAGAGAGACAGGAAAAGATAGAGATCGATCGATCGATCGATAGAAAGGAACAGAACAACATAGATAGATAAATAGATAGATAGATATGAACGGAACAACATCTCTCTCTCTCTCTCTCTCTCTCTATATATATATATATATATATATATATATATATATATATAGGAACAGATCGAGATAGGTGTTTATTACTTGTTCTATTATAAGTGTGGATCAATTCTTGATTATTTTTTTACATTCTTATTGAAGTAAAAAAGTGATTTGCTGGTTTTACATAATGTCTTCCGATTACAGTTTTTATAAAAAAATCTAATAAAACACAAACTACTTAGAAATTTAATTTAAGCTTTGTTTTGACGTTTAAATTAATCGTTTAAAATTTAACAAAATATTTTCAGAGCAAATTCGAGTTGTTGAGATTTATATGATTTGACTAATAATTTCAGACGGACTACAATAAATAATAAATGGTCTAAAGTGGTTTTTACATACTTAGGAAACGAAATTTTTTGACAGATCGCTATTTATGAAGTATTCTACACCTTTTTTTGGCCTTTTAGATTCCCTAAATTCTAATCTGTTCAAAGATCTGAGCACTGGTCAAAAATGGCTGTTTTCGCTATAACTCGCTTTGGTATACATTCCCCTCGATGATACAAGTTCTTAAAAGCTTTTCTTTTGATTCTAGTTCTCAACTTAGTTATATTTTCAACAGCCCTCTTTATCTTTCGATGTCCTCTGTGAAGCTCTTTTTATATCACCAATGTGGACATTCCATCACTCAATAACTTAATTCTCTGTTTTTCAACATTTTTTAGATCCTTTTCATTACCTATATTTGAATATATATTATGGAAAGAAAGAAAAAATAAAAAAATAGTTTTTATTAGTTTAGATTATTGTTTGATCAGCAATTTTAACCCATATCATCACACTACCACCTCCATGCTGACTTCTTTTATTATTGAAGTAAAAAATTATTTTCTGGTTTTGCATAATAACTTCAGACTACAGTTTTTATAAAAAAAAATATAATAACTTTAATAAAACACAGTTAAACTACTTAAGACAAGCTTTGATTTGACGTTTAAATTAATCATTTAAAATTGAACAAAAATATTCAAATCAAATTTGAGTTGTTGAGGTTTATGTGATTTGCATAATAACTTCAGACGGACTGTAATAAATAATAGAGTCAAAAGTGGTTTTTACATACTTAGGAAACGAAGTATTCGACACCTTTTTTTTGCCATTCTAGATTCCCTAAATTAGCTTCAGTTTACATTCCTCTCGATGATACAAGTTCTTAAAGCCTTTCCCATTGCATCTAGTTCTCAACTTATATTTTCAACAGCCCTCTTTATTGTTCGATGATCTCTGAAAAGCTCCTTTGATATCTCCAATGTGAACATTCCATCATTCAATGACTCAATTTTCTGTTTTTCAACATTTTTTAGAACGTTCAAATTTCAAAGCTTGAAAATTACAAATTTTGAATTCCATAGTTTGAAATCTACTTTGAAATCTATGATGTTGAAATTATATGAACACGGAAAATAATGTGACAAAAAAACAGGCAATTAAAACAAACATGTCGGGAATTGAACCTGCAGAAGTTAAACAAAAAGCATTAATGGATAATAGATTACTGGCTGTTATTGTTAAGAATGGTCATGATATTAAGGTGTAAATGCTTCAAACACTTATCTTATATGTTTATTACTTGTTCAGTTATACGTGTTGATTAATTGTTGATGATTTTATTAGCTTGGTACTGAGGTAAAAAGTGAGTTTGTTATAACAAATCCAATGAATTTAATAAACAAGTTTGAAACTATCTACAAATTTAACCCAAGCTTTATTTTGACGTCTAAATTAATTGCTTAAAATTTGACAAGACATTTTCAAAGCAAATTTGAGTTGTTGTGGTTTATGTGATTTACATAATAACTTCAGATGGACTGTAAATAGATGAAAAGATCGGGTTAGATATGAAATGATTAGAACAGAATAGATAGATAGGAACAGATCGAGATACATAGATAGGAACAGATCGAGATAGATAGATAGATAGATAGATAGATAGATAGATAGATAGATAGATAGATAGATATGCATACACACACACACACACACACACACACATATATATATATATATATATATATATATATATATAGATAGATAGATAGGAACTGATCGAGGTAGAGAGATATGAACAGAACAACATAGATAGATAGATAGATAGGAACTGATCGAGATAGAGAGATATGAACAGAACAACACAGATAGATAGATAGATAGATAGATAGATAGATAGATAGGAATAGAACAGCATAGATGGATAGATATGAACGGGGCAACATAGATAAGAACAGATCGAGATAGACAGGAAAAGATTGAGATAGATAGATTTATATATGTTTTTTATTTGTTCTGTTATAAGTGTTGATCAATTCTTTATTATTCCTTTACCTTGTTATTGAAGTAAAAAATGATTTGCTGGTGTTTCATAATCTCTTCCGACTACAGTTTTTATGAAAAATCTAATAACTTTAATAAAACACAATTAAACTGCCTAGAAATTAAACTTAAGCTTTGTTTCAACGTCTAAATTAATCGTTTAAAATTTGACAAAAATATTCAAAGCAAATTCGAGTTATTGAGCTTTATGTGATTTGCATAATAACTTCAGACGCACTATAATTAATAATAATTACTGGTTAAAAGTGGCTTTTACAAACCTAGAAAGCGAGATAAATTCTACTGATAATATATGTGGAAATACGCACAGCTAACAAGAACGATTTTAGAAAAATAGAAACAAAATGGCCATTTTAGGTTTTGAAAGAACACCTTTTTTTCTTCGTTATCACACTTGACTATGTAGCGAGAACTTCCCTCGACAAACATCATCAACATCTAAGTTTTACTTTATCACCAAGACTCTCAAGTCGATATCCTACAAAAATGTTGACTGATATTGACCTAGCTATCACTGCAGACACCATTGCCAATGCCACAGTTCTACATCATCTAGAAAATGCTGCTAATGATGTTGGACTCTATGTCAATGCCTCTAAAACTGAATTCATAGATTTCAACCGGCGAACGCTCAATATAAACTATCCCATGTGAATTAATAAAATCTGTCGAATCTTTTACATACCGAGGAAACGATATAAATTCTACTGAAAAGGGTGTGAAAATTCGCATAGCTAAAGTCTGGGCTGTTTTGAATAAAATGAATGTAATCTGGAAATCTGATTTAGCAGACAACCTCAAGCGGAGATGCTTTCGAGCGACTGTAGAGTCGGTGTTAATGTCTGGTGCCAATGTTTGGATATTAACTAAGACCCTACAGTCCAAGCTTGATGGAACCCACACTCGGATGCTGAGAGCTATATTTAACATCTCTTTTAGACAACATCCAACTAAATCACAGTTCTATGGACCCCATTTCTGATATTTCTACAATCTTTCGCGAACGCAGAATACGCTTTACAGGACACTACTGGTGAACAAAACAAGAATCTGCGAGTGATTTACTGCTTGTGGACACCTAGCCATGGAGCAAGACCTGTCGGTCGCCGAGCAACCACCTGTGGTTGTTTCGCTATAACTCCCTTTAGTTTACGTTGCACTTGAGGAAACACGTTCTTAAAGCCTTTCCCTTTGTTTCTTGTTTTCAACTTTGTTATGTATTTTTTTTTTCACCAGTCTTTATCGTTTGATGATCTCTGCTGTCTTTTCTAGTGATTTTATTCTAACCTCTACGCTGAACCCTTGACCTTCCCATGAACTCGTGAAACTTTGCAGGCGTTTATCATTTGATCTAAATTATATAAATTATGATGATTTCTTGGCGCCCATATGATCGCAGATTTTATAAGAATATTTTTGGCGTAAGGAATGAGCTGGCGTTTGTATTCGGTTAAAAATGCTTCCTGTGTTCCAACTCCCAGCTGTCGACTGGGATTCCTGGGAAGCAGAAAATATCTTGTTCTCTTGTATTTATTCAAGAAAGCCATAACAGCCACACAAAAGACGCTGCCGTTTCGGTCATGAGAAAAACGCAGCGTTTCGTTTTAAAGAGTTGATCACGTGAATAAAAGTGAATTACTTTATCTGTCAATCTATTTCTGTTATTTTATTTCTTTGTTCAAATCATCCACCCGTCTGCCAATGCTTTTCACTTTCTGAACACGTATTCGTATCTTACCTTTCTTTTTTTCGCATCTTTTTTTTTTGTTTGTATCATTCCTTCTTTTTCATATCTATTTTTGTTCGTATCTTTCCTTCTTGCATCTTTTTTGTTCGTACCTTTCCTTCATGCATCTTTTTTGTTCGTATCTTTCATTCGTTATTCGCATCTTTTTCGATGGTATCTTTCCGTCTTTTTAACATCTTTTTTGTTCGAATCTTTCATTCGTTATTCGCATCTTTTTTGTTGGTATCTTTCTTTTTACACATCTTTTTTGTTGGTATCTTTCATTCGTTATTCGCATCGTTTTTGTTCGTATCTTTCCGATTTTTCACATCGTTTTTTGTTTGCATCTTTCCGTATTTTTTTACATCTTTTTCTTCGTATCTTTCCGTCTTTTTCACACCTTTTTTGTTCGTATCTTCCATTCGTTATTCGCATCTTTTTGTTGATATCTTTCTTTTTCCACATCTTTTTTGTTCGTAATTTTCATTCGTTAATCGCATCGTTTTTGTTCGTATCTTTCCGACTTTTTCACATCTTTTTTCTTTGCATCTTTTTTGTTCGTATCTTTTAATAATTTGTTATTCGCATCTTTTTTGTTCGTACCTTTTCTTCTTTTGGAGCATCCTTTTTTTCTTCGTATCCTTCTGTCTTTTTCACATCTTTTTGTTGTATCTTTCCGTCTTTTTCATATCTTTTTTGTTTGTATATTTTCTTTCTTTTCTGACATAATTTTTGTCCATATCTTTCCTTATTTTTCGCATTTTCGCGTTTGCATTTTCCCTTTTATCTTCAAATCGCTTTTGATCATATATCTTTTCTTCCGTTGAATGTTTTTGTTTGGTTATCTCCCTTGCAATTTATGCTCTTTCAGCCATTTTCTCTTTCTTCAAAGATTTTTTGTTCGTGTCTATTCTTTCTGTTTCGCATTTTCTTTTTCGTTCCAGTCTTCAGTCGTTCGTATCTTTTCTATTTACGCTTCATATTTTCTTCATATATTTTTTCTTTCTAATCTATAAAGATCCATATCTTTTTAATATCTTTTCTTTCTTTGCCTTAATTTTTGGTTGCATTTTTTCATTTTTAATATCTGTTTAATATCTTTTTTCTTTGACTCAATTTTTGGTTGCGTTTTTTTTCATTTGATTCACATCTTTACTTTCATTGCCTTAATTTTTAGCTGCATGTTTTTCTTTCCCTCAGTTTTTGGTTAATTTTTTTCACTTGATTAACATCTTTTTAATATTTTTCTTTCTTTGAATCAATTTTTGGCCGAATTTTTTCTTCTTTCATTACACCTTTTTAAATCTTTCTTTTTTTCCTTCGCATCTTGTTTGTTCTTATTTTTCATTCTTCATTTTCATCTTTTTTCTTTGTATTTTCCTCCCTGATTTACATCTTTTTTTGTTAATTGTTATCTTTTTTTATTTCCATAATTTTGGGCTCCTACTCCACTTTTTTTTTGGCTTGTTTTTTTTTCTCCCCTTCTTTTTTCGCATTTTTCTTTGTATCTTCGCCTTTTCTTTCGGTCGTAAATTTCTTTCTTTGTCTGTAATTTTTCATTGAATTTTTCCTTCTTTCTTTAATTCCATTTAATTCATTTGTAATGTTTTTTAGTTTCTGCTTTTTATTTTATTTGGACTCTTCTTTTTTTTACTTATCATCTCGCTTCATATTTCCCTTCATTTTTGACATCGTTTTCTTTAGTCTTTACTTTTTCCTTTAAGTCTTTTTATTTGTTCTTCATTCTTTCTTAGCATCTTATTTGGTTCGTATCAATTTTCGTCGACTCTTTACGTTTTCTTTTATTTTTCTTCATATCCATCATTCATTTTCGCCTTATTTTCCTTCTTTTTTCGTGTCTTTTCCTGTATATCTTTCCTTCTTTCTTTTTTTTGCATATCTTTTTCTTTCTATGTTTCCTTCTTTCTTCACTCTATCAAAATTGTTTTCAAAAATTCTTTCTTTTTTTTCTTCTTTTTCTTTTTCCTTCTGTCATTTGTTGTTGTTCTTCGCTTTCCTTTTGCCACCGCGGCGACCATTTCTTTGCATATTTATTCGCACTGTTCGTTCCTATCTATCTATCTATCTATCTATCTATCTATCTATCTATCTATCTATCTATCTATCTCAGTCTGCTTTTATCTATCTATCTCAGTCTGCTTTTATCTATCTATCCATCTCAGTCTGTTCATATCTACCTACCTACCTACCTACCTACCTACCTACCTATCTATCTATCTATCTATCTATCTATCTATCTATATATATATATATATATATATATTTCAGTCTGTTCATGTTGTAGAAGACCGTGTGTGTTTGCGTGTTGTTGTATTAGAAACACGTGTTTAACTCTTAGTAGAATATTAAAAGATCCAACTACAAGAAAATGTCCGGACTTGAATTAAGTCCAACTGAAGATAAAGAAGACAAACAAACAAGACCTATATATATATAAACAAATTTATGTATTAAACAAAACAATTTTACAATGGACAATAACATTTGTGTGTGTCTAAACATTGGTGTCTGTTCTTTGGTGAATGTTCGTACGTACGTGTATGTGCGTATAATGTTCATGGCGTCTCCCACAAACGGGAAGACGCGCATCTTCTAAGAGAACTTAGATTGCAGTCACTGAAATGAAGAAATGAAAAAGAGAACGAGAAGTCACCCAATATTTATAGTATAGGGAGAATGACCCCTAGTGACAATTTGGGAATTAAGGTGGAGCTAAGTTCGACAATATGTATTTCATTCTGGCAACATCTATCTATCTATCTATCTATCTATCTATCTATCTATCTATCTATCTATCTATCTATCTATCTATCTCAGTCTTTTCATATCTATCTATCTATCTATCTATCTATCTATCTATCTATCTATCTATCTATCTATCTATCTATCTCAGTCTTTTCATATCTATCTATCTATCTATCTATCTATCTATCTATCTATCTATCTATCTTAGTCTGTTCTTACCTATCTTAGTCTGTTCATATCTCTCTTTCTCTCTCCCCATATATTCATGTCCCAAAATAATGTATACACTCTTTAAATATTAATAGTTAATAATACATTACCGTGATATGAGAACTTATATGGATGAAACTATGCAAAACAGATTGATTGGAAGAAGTGGGGCAGTTGAATACCCCCCTAGATCACCAGATTTGACACCCTTGAATTTATTTTTGTGGGTTTTCTAAAAGACAAAGTTCACAGCAGGAAACATGTAACAATTACTGAAATGAGAGTAGCAATTGAAGAAGAATGTACTCAAATACCAGAGGAAATAATACTGGACGTTTGTAGGTCTATTTCTTCAAGATATGAAAAGTGTATTGAACAGAACGGCAACCATTTTGATCGCTTGATGTGAACTCATCATTATATGAACATTCTGCCATTGCCCAAAGTAGCTTTTATCTTATTAAAGTTAATTTTCTATGTTTTTTGTATATTTTACTCTCAAATTCTTTAAATGTGTATTCTTTCTCTTGTACTAATCTTATTTACAAGTCAAAATATATTAATTGAATAGGTTATAACGATTCAAAGAGTGTATACATTATTTTGGGACACCCTGTGTATATATATATATATATATATATATATATATATATATATATATATGAAGAAAAATATACAAAAAAACAAACAAAAATCTTAATTATGCTGTATTAATGTTAATATAAAGTCAACGTCGGACGTTTCGGTCTATTTTAGACCGTCTTCAGGACATTTTCATTAAACATAATTAACATTAGAACATATAAAATTCAACATGAAAAGACGATGGACATAAGAGCACAATTAATCCAAACAGATAACTGAAATATTTATATAAGATCAGCGTTCCGTTTAAATATTATCACGTCGTCGTCACGTGGGCGATGTTGTGAAAACGTATTCGAAGATGATTTCCAAATATTAAAATATGAAAAAGTCGATTGAACTATTTTATATATATATATATATATATATATATATATATATATATCAGTCAGTTCATATCTATCTATCTATCTATCTATCTATCTATCTATCTATCTATCTCAGTCTGATCATATCTATCTATCTATCTATCTATCTATCTATCTATCTATCTGTCTCAGTCTATTTACTTTTATATTTTTTTAATCTTCATATATATTCTTTTTTCTTTTCTCTCCTCAATTCATATCCAAGGCTAATCATTTCTTTCTATCTTTCACAATTTATCTCGGAGTCCATTCACTTCTTTCTTTCTTTCTTTCTTTCTTTCTTTCTTTCTAAGTCCATTCATTTTTGTTTTCTTCATACCTATCTCTCTATAATCGGTCTGACGTTATTACGTAAAGTAATGTTTTCACAGTAATTTTCCTCTTAACCAGCGCCATATTGCTGAACATTTTCTGGCCGTACATATATATAGCGTTAGTTTCATCTTATTAATAAAAATATTGTTAATATCTTCTTTTGGGTGTGCCAGTTTGTTGGTATCAGGACAAACTAAGCGTAACATAATTGTTTATTCATGAATAAATTCAAAAGATGTTGACCACAGAAACATATTTGATTCACACAAAATCCCACATAACTGAACCCTTTAATTAGTCCACGTGAGTAGATTGTTCCAATTCCACGTGCCATGCCTTATTTTTTTTTATTTTGACATCTCAATTTCAGTTATTTTACTTTAGTAATTCAACTTTCCAAGTTTTTGTTCCTCCCTGCTGTGGGCAGGTATTGAACTCACATCTCTTTTGGTCATGTCACTTTTTGGATCACCCAACCAACGCTTTTATCCACTGGGCCATGTGAATATGGCAATAAAGATGAGGACAGCAATCTGAACAATGTAAATAGTTACAATGCCACATCTCAAAAATATAGGTATTCTGAAGAAGGTCGGAGCGTACAACGGCCGAAAGGTCGGGAACATAGAAATAAAGATGAGGACAACAGTCCGAACAATGTAAAATAGTGTAAATAGTTAAAATACCTCATCTCAGAAATATAGACAGATCCTGAATGTTGGAGCGTGCAACGGCTGAAACGTCGTGAATATGGCAATAAAGATGAGACTAACAGTCCGAACAATGTAAATGGTGTAATTAATTACAGTACCTCATCTCGGAAATATAGACAAATCCTGAAGAAGGCCGGATCGTGCAACAGCTGAAACGTCGTGTATATGGCGATAAAGATGAGACCAACAGTCCGAACAATGTAAATGGTGTAATTAATTAGAATACCTCATCTCGAAAATATAGACAGATATCTTGACCGCTTATTATGACTCAAGTTTATTAGGACTCAAGCTTACCTCAGACGTCAAGTGGAACTCCTCTATACAATCCATTGCTAAAGATGCTGGAAAAAAAGATCTTCTCCTTGTACCAAAGCGGTGAATACCTCACTCCTCTTGCTTTGCTCTGTCTTTAGAAGCGCCAGATTAGACTCTAAAAGAATTATTGTTACCCAATCTGGACCGGCGCTGCACAGTTTTAACTTTTCAGTCTTGACAGAGTTAAAAAGCTCCGACATAATCTTGCGAATGATGAAGTATTTTCCACCCTACAACCACTTTCCCAATGGCGAAGCATTCTAAATCTCTATCACTATTTACTTAGCAAATATGAATCATCTGAGAGACCCCATTCTGCCTTCCATCACTATGGCTGATGCTAACCTTCTCGGACTAACATTCTCGGCTGACATAAAGTGGAAAGATTATATTGAATCCATTGCTAGGTCTGCTGCTTGGAAAGTTGGTTCACTGTGTCGTGCTAGACAATTTTTCTTGCCAGAGTCTATTTTACATATTTATAAGTCTACCATTCGTACATGTTTAAATAATGCTGACACATATGGTCTTGATAAAATTCAAAGAAGAATCAGCGTTAATATTGGTCCTTCAGGTATTCTCAAGCGGTAACCTATCTAGGTACTGACCAAACTCGACGTTGCTTAACTGCGATAATCATGCGAAAACAAATGTTTCAACGTGATATGGTCGTAAGCCCATTACACCACACGCACATCCAAGCTTACAGTAACTGGTATCCCCACGCGTTCACCCATCTAGTTACTGACCAGGCTCGACGTTGCTTAACTTCAGTGATCGTACCAGTTCCGGTGTTTCAACGTGTTATGGCCGTAAGCCCATTACACCATACGCAGAACCAAACTTACAGCAACTGGTATTCCCAAGCGGTCACCCATCTAGTTACTGACCAAGCTCGATGTTGCTTAACTTCGGTGATCGTACGAGAATCGGTGTTTCAACGAGATATGGCCGTAAACCAATTACACCACACGCACATCCAAGCTTACAACGCCTGGTATTCCCAAGCGGTCACCCATTTGGGTATTGACCAGGCTCGACGTTGCTTAAATTCGGTGATCATACGAGAACCGGTGTTTCAACGTGATATGGCCGTAAGTTGATATTAGTAAGCCTACCCCAGTCTAGCACTGGCCCACAACATTGGAGGATAATATTGAGTCGACCAGCGAAAAGGTTTGTGAAATAAGCTTCCTATCACGCAGCAGTCGGCTTTTTAGGTTATTTAATGATCTTAGCCTAATCTGATACAAGGACATAGCAATGGGTCACCCAGTGAGAGTCAGGCTCTCTGGTATAAACAATTCTTGCGAAACGAGCTTGTCAACCATAGCACTACAGTAGGTTCTTGCACTTGAAGACTGTACGCTCTTCTTCAAGATGAATAGCTGGAAATAAGAGCGATAGCGATCGAGGGAGCGGCACACCAAGTTTTAAAAATAAGTTTCTCACTTTGATGTTTTTTTTTTTTTTCTTTCTTTCTCTCCGTTCATAGGTTAACTTGACATTAGTTGGTCGAGTTTGTTAATTACGGGAATAACTCATGAGTATTTTCGCTTCATCGAGAAACGTAGCTTTGGTCTTCACACGAAAACTTAATATAAAGAAGTCAGTAATTCATTAATATTTCATTGAAGGAGATTATTTTGAGGAATCACGTGACTATTAATAAGATCCAGGGTATCAAAAGTTGATCTCTTATGCGACATTGAAAAAAATACCCCTTTACAATTCCTTACTTTGGACGGGATTCTGAAATAAAGTCGAGGAAAATAATCCCCACCGTTAAAGATATTTGGGATAAGTAAAAGGTTCTCGAAGTGAAATGGGTCAAAATTATACCAATCTTCTCACTGGGAAAGTATGTCCAACTTGAAAATTTCTTTCTTTTTTTGTCCCTTCTTTCTTTCTTTCTTTCTTTCTTTCTTTCTTTCTTTCTTTCTTTCCCTTTTTTCTTACTTCTTTTTATCTCTGTCTTTCTTTTTCTCTCTCCCATCTTTCTTTCTTTTTTCTTTCTTGAAAATCAACATTTAATTTTTTCTTTCTTTTTTGTTCTCCTTTTCTCTTTCTTTCTTTCTTTCTTTCTTTCTTTCTTTTTTCTTTCTTTTTTCTTTTCTCATTTATCTTTCTTTTACTTTCTTTCCTTCATATTTTCATTTCATTCTTTCTTTCGTTTTCTTTTTTCTCTACCATTTTTCTTTTCTCTTTCTTTTTTGTCTCTTCTATCTTTCTATCATTTTTTGCCTGTTATTTTTTCTTTTTTCTTCCTCTTTCTTTCTTTCTTTCTTTCTTTCTTTTTTCTTTGTCTCTGCCTTTCTTTTTTGTCTCTTTTATCTTTATCTTTCTTTCTTTCTTTTTCGTCTCTGCCTTTCTTTTTTATATCTTCTATCTCTTTCTTTCTTTCTTTCTTTCTTTCTTTTAGATACATGTGTAACGCAATAGACATTTTCTGGAATCGTTGAGCCGGGTTCAAATACCTGCCAAGTTTTTTTTAGAGATCATTTTCACTCAAATACCATTGGGGAGAGCATGAATCCAAATTTCTACCTGTCTATGGGTTAAATAGCAAAATAGCTGGCCTTGGTTGGAAAGAAAATTAGCACATATAACTTGAAGAGAAAATAATAATGATATAATCAAAACGTTGACATTCCACACAACTTCAAATAAAAGGTTAGAAAGGAAACGCCATCAATATTAAAAATCGCAATAATAGTTACTGGACTGGAAAAACCTATTTTCCTGAAAGATTGTTTTAAGAGAAAGATTTTATAAATGTCAACTGTTATTGGCACTGTCTTTTCGGTCAGTGAATATCGAATGTTTCCTTATAAGGTAACGGCCACTGTTACCCTTGTCATTACCATATACCCATACGCGCACATTGAAATGCACGTGTCAGTCAGTCTCAATGCCAACACATCTGTGATTACAGCGATAACTGAACTCCCTAACTGTTATAGAGTGAACGAACATTTTTTTTCTGCATGAGTACGAATCCCTCGTCGCCAAAGTTGTTATAGAGTAGTTTCACAGTGGAGGCTTGTATTTCACTAAGTCGGCCCTAAAAAGGTTCGACGTACAAAACGTTAGGGACTTGATATAATTAGTAATGACGCAGCAATCTATTTGTGGTGACTGATACTTTAATGTTTCCGGCCCGCATGTGGTCGGCCTCCGCCGCTGGAACCGCGACTGGCTTACCATCTCGTGCGACCTCGCGACAGACCGACGGGCGTAGGCAGCAATGGTCCGTGATGGGGTGCGTCAACAGGAAGAAGCCGGCTCAATCCGCCCAGGGTGAATGCCGCATCAAGACAAGACAAAAAGAAGATACTTTAATGTCCGACATCGACTGACTGACCAACTCACTGAGCTCTCTCCCGACTGCTACTACTACTCCTACTTATTATAGGTGGGAGAGTCTATTAACAATAGAATAGGTGTGTTCCAGTATAACACTAACAATGGCTTGAAATATATGCTGCTATAGTTCCTGTGTATCTACCTATGTACATTTTTACTGTTTCATCGACAAGCAAAGCTAAGTCTACTAAAATTACTAGATTGGCGACAAGTTCTCATCAATTTACAGTTGAAATGACGAGATTTAACCGTAAGTTCTGTGCTAATAGTTTCTTCTCTCGCACTTCTCTCTTCCTGCTCCAATGCTTTCCAACCAACTTTGATCTTCAAAAATTTAAATACGATGTCGGTCGTTATTTGCCTTCTTCATTCCTCTTCTATTATTGTTTTCGCTTCTTAATAATGTTTCACTTCTTCTTCTTCTCTCTCAGTAACCCCGTGTGTCTTAGTCGCTTTACTGCCTTGCTTGGGGTGAAGTTGATTAAAAACAAAAACGCATAGAATATATTTACCAATTTTGAGAAGGATCTCATGATTAAATTTTTGAAATTTATATGTGTAAGAAGCAGGTTTCACATCGAATTGCGTAAAGATGTAACGAAAGTTAAACATCATGCGAACAAAAAAAAAAAACCGAAAATAAGTTAAATAAAAACCACTAATTGGCGAAAAAGTTTCAGAATTCTACAGGAGACATTAAGAAGAACATTCATTTTTGCAAGGAAGAATATTGTAGCAAAGCTAAAAGTAAATATTCTTCTCCCTGTTGCTTACAGCCATATAACGTTAAAACACCGGTTCCCGTACAACCAGTGAAGTTAAGCAACGTCGAGCCTTGTCTGTACCTAGATGGGTGACGACCGCTTGGGAATACTAATTACTGAATACTTAAATGTGGGGTGGTGTAATAGCCTTTACGGTCACATTACATTGAAACACCGGTTCCCCGTACAACCAGTGAAGTTAAGCAACGTCGAGCCTTGTCTGTACCTAGATGGGTGACGACCGCTTGGGAATACTAATTACTGAATACTTAAATGTGGGGGTGGTGTAATAGCCTTACGGTCACATTACATTGAAACACCGGTTCCCGTACAACCAGTGAAGTTAAGCAACGTCGAGCCTTGTCTGTACCTAGATGGGTGACGACCGCTTGGGAATACTAATTACTGAATACTTAAATGTGGGGTGGTGTAATAGCCTTTACGGTCACACGAAACACCGGTTCCCGTACAACCAGTGAAGTTAAGCAACGTCGAGCCTTGTCTGTACCTAGATGGGTGACGACCGCTTGGGAATACTAATTACTGAATACTTAAATGTGGGGTGGTGTAATAGCCTTACGGTCACATTACATTGAAACACCGGTTCCCGTACAACTGAAGTTAAGCAACGTCGAGCCTTGTCTGTACCTTAGATGGGTGACGACCGCTTGGGAAACAATTACTGAATACTTAAATGGGGGGTGGTTCCCTTACGGTCACATTACGTTGAAACACCGGTTCCCCGTACAACCAGTGAAGTTAAGCAACGTCGAGCCTTGTCTGTACCTAGATGGGTGACGACCGCTTGGGAATACTAATTACTGAATACTTAAATGTGGGGGTGGTGTAATAGCCTTACGGTCACATTACATTGAAACACCGGTTCCCGTACAACCAGTGAAGTTAAGCAACGTCGAGCCTTGTCTGTACCTAGATGGGTGACGACCGCTTGGGAATACTAATTACTGAATACTTAAATGTGGGGGTGGTGTAATAGCCTTACGGTCACATTACATTGAAACACCGGTTCCCGTACAACCAGTGAAGTTAAGCAACGTCGAGCCTTGTCTGTACCTAGATGGGTGACGACCGCTTGGGAATACTAATTACTGAATACTTAAATGTGGGGTGGTGTAATAGCCTTACGGTCACATTACATTGAAACACCGGTTCCCGTACAACCAGTGAAGTTAAGCAACGTCGAGCCTTGTCTGTACCTAGATGGGTGACGACCGCTTGGGAATACTAATTACTGAATACTTAAATGTGGGGGGTGGTGTAATAGCCTTACGGTCACATTTACATTGAAACACCGGTTCCCGTACAACCAGTGAAGTTAAGCAACGTCGAGCCTTGTCTGTACCTAGATGGGTGACGACCGCTTGGGAATACTAATTACTGAATACTTAAATGTGGGGGTGGTGTAATAGCCTTACGGTCACATTACATTGAAACACCGGTTCCCGTACAACCAGTGAAGTTAAGCAACGTCGAGCCTTGTCTGTACCTAGATGGGTGACGACCGCTTGGGAATACTAATTACTGAATACTTAAATGTGGGGTGGTGTAATAGCCTTACGGTCACATTACATTGAAACACCGGTTCCCCGTACAACCAGTGAAGTTAAGCAACGTCGAGCCTTGTCTGTACCTAGATGGGTGACGACCGCTTGGGAATACTAATTACTGAATACTTAAATGTGGGGGTGGTGTAATAGCCTTACGGTCACATTACATTGAAACACCGGTTCCCGTACAACCAGTGAAGTTAAGCAACGTCGAGCCTTGTCTGTACCTAGATGGGTGACGACCGCTTGGGAATACTAATTACTGAATACTTAAATGTGGGGGTGGTGTAATAGCCTTACGGTCACATTACATTGAAACACCGGTTCCCGTACAACCAGTGAAGTTAAGCAACGTCGAGCCTTGTCTGTACCTAGATGGGTGACGACCGCTTGGGAATACTAATTACTGAATACTTAAATGTGGGGGTGGTGTAATAGCCTTACGGTCACATTACATTGAAACACCGGTTCCCGTACAACCAGTGAAGTTAAGCAACGTCGAGCCTTGTCTGTACCTAGATGGGTGACGACCGCTTGGGAATACTAATTACTGAATACTTAAATGTGGGGGTCACATGGTGTAATAGCCTTACGGTCACATTACATTGAAACACCGGTTCCCGTACAACCAGTGAAGTTAAGCAACGTCGAGCCTTGTCTGTACCTAGATGGGTGACGACCGCTTGGGAATACTAATTACTGAATACTTAAATGTGGGGGTGGTGTAATAGCCTTACGGTCACATTACATTGAAACACCGGTTCCCGTACAACCAGTGAAGTTAAGCAACGTCGAGACTTGTCTGTACCTAGATGGGTGACGACCGCTTGGGAATACTAATTACTGAATACTTAAATGTGGGGTGGTGTAATAGCCTTACGGTCACATTACATTGAAACACCGGTTCCCGTACAACCAGTGAAGTTAAGCAACGTCGAGACTTGGCTGTACCTAATGGGTGACGACCGCTTGGGAATACTAATTACTGAATACTTAAATGTGGGGGTGGTGTAATAGCCTTACGGTCACATTACATTGAAACACCGGTTCCTACAACCAGTGAAGTTAAGCAACGTCGAGCCTTGTCTGTACCTAGATGGGTGACGACCGCTTGGGAATACTAATTACTGAATACTTAAATGTGGGGGTGGTGTAATAGCCTTACGGTCACATTACATTGAAACACCGGTTCCCGTACAACCAGTGAAGTTAAGCAACGTCGAGCCTTGTCTGTACCTAGATGGGTGACGACCGCTTGGGAATACTAATTACTGAATACTTAAATGTGGGGGTGGTGTAATAGCCTTATTGAAACACCGGTTCCCGTACAACCAGTGAAGGTCGAGACTTGGCTGTACCTAGATGGGTGACGACCGCTTGGGAATACTAATTACTGAATACTTAAATGTGGGGTGGTGTAACACCTTTACGGTCACATTACATTGAAACACCGGTTCCCGTACAACCAGTGAAGTTAAGCAACGTCGAGCCTTGTCTGTACCTAGATGGGTGACGACCGCTTGGGAATACTAATTACTGAATACTTAAATGTGGGGGTGGTGTAATAGCCTTACGGTCACATTACATTGAAACACCGGTTCCCGTACAACCAGTGAAGTTAAGCAACGTCGAGCCTTGTCTGTACCTAGATGGGTGACGACCGCTTGGGAATACTAATTACTGAATACTTAAATGTGGGGTGGTGTAATAGCCTTACGGTCACATTACATTGAAACACCGGTTCCCGTACAACCAGTGAAGTTAAGCAACGTCGAGCCTTGTCTGTACCTAGATGGGTGACGACCGCTTGGGAATACTAATTACTGAATACTTAAATGTGGGGGTGGTGTAATAGCCTTACGGTCACATTACATTGAAACACCGGTTCCCGTACAACCAGTGAAGTTAAGCAACGTCGAGACTTGGCTGTACCTAGATGGGTGACGACCGCTTGGGAATACTAATTACTGAATACTTAAATGTGGGGGTGGTGTAATAGCCTTACGGTCACATTACATTGAAACACCGGTTCCCGTACAACCAGTGAAGTTAAGCAACGTCGAGCCTTGTCTGTACCTAGATGGGTGACGACCGCTTGGGAATACTAATTACTGAATACTTAAATGTGGGGTGGTGTAATAGCCTTACGGTCACATTACATTGAAACACCGGTTCCCGTACAACCAGTGAAGTTAAGCAACGTCGAGACTTGGCTGTACCTAGATGGGTGACGACCGCTTGGGAATACTAATTACTGAATACTTAAATGTGGGGGTGGTGTAATAGCCTTACGGTCACATTACATTGAAACACCGGTTCCCGTACAACCAGTGAAGTTAAGCAACGTCGAGACTTGGCTGTACCTAGATGGGTGACGACCGCTTGGGAATACTAATTACTGAATACTTAAATGTGGGGGTGGTGTAATAGCCTTTACGGTCACATTACATTGAAACACCGGTTCCCGTACAACCAGTGAAGTTAAGCAACGTCGAGACTTGGCTGTACCTAGATGGGTGACCAATTGGGAATACCGGTTACTGTAAGCTTGAATGTGTGCATGGTGTAATGGGCTTACAGTTACATCACGTTGAAACACCGTTTCATTTACGATTACTGAAGTTAAGCATAATCGAGACTTGTCAGTGCCTAGATGGGTGACCGATTGGGAATACTAGTGTGATGCAAGTTTGCATGTGCGGGTGGTGTAATGGGCTTACAGTTACATCACGCTGACCACCAGTTCCCTTAAGATCACTGAAGTTAAGCAATGTCGAGCCTTGTCAGTGCCTAGATGGTTGACCGATTGAGAATACTAGTTGCTGCAAGTTTACATGTGCGGGTGGTGTAATGGTCTTACAGTTGCACCACGCTGACCACCGATTCCCTTAGGATCACTGAAGTTAAGCAACGTCGATCCTTGTCAGTGCCTAGATGTGTGACTGCTTGAGAATAACAGTTGCTGTAAGATTGGGTGTACGGGTGGTCTAATGGGGCTACATTCAAGGAAATTAAGCAACGTCGAGTCTGGTCAGTACCTAAATGGGTGAGCGCTTTGGAATAGCAGGTGCTCATAAGCTGGGATGTGTGGATGGTGTAATGAGTAATGGCTTGGAAAGCTGTTCCAATTCCAGTTAGGCTCGTTATATTCTCTTACGCGTAATACCCTTTGGAATGGTACGAATCCACTTCTTCTCTCCTCCGTCTATGGGTTAATTATTAAGACCTCTATCACTAAAACATCAGAATCAGGAAAAGACGACTGAAATTCCTTGGACATATAATGAAGAAGGAGGGCTTGGAAAACTTAACACTCACAGGGTATATGGAGAAAAAGAGAAATAGGGGACGAGCTTGTGTGAATCGATGGCGTAACGTGCGGAGGGAGACTTAGCAAAGGGAGAAAAACGCAAAGCGTCACATAGGAAATTGTGGAGAGCCATGATCGCTTGTGAAATGAAGGAGAACGACACATAGAAAATATTTTGTTCGTCATCGCCTTATGGCTCAATCTCCCTACATCAAATTTACAGACCTTATGTGAACTCAATCCTCTTGTATGGCAGCAAACTGAACAATTTCCCAACAAATGAAGAGAAAACCGCGGGCAACAAAGATGTTGTTCTACAGAAGGATACTGAGAATTCCAAGAACAGAGCGAGGTAAATGGTAGAGAAAATACAAAACTCAGAATCAGAAAGAGACAACTGAAATTTCAGAGACACATAATGAGAAAAATGGGCTTGGAGAAATTGAGACTCACAAGACATATCAAGCACAGAAGGTGGCAGGTAGCGGGCCATCTACGTGACGTGCTTGTATGAGTAGATGGCCAGAAGTTTGACAAAGAAACAAACGTTGCTAAGGGCCCCGAGTTATAGGATTTTGTGGAGAGCCACGACTTGAAGTGACACAGCATACAGAAGAATCAGATCATTACAAGGCCATGCATGTGAGACAAACGAGTATGGCGCTTACTTACAATAGCTTGCGAGACTATCCTGCCCACCACCGTACGCCAACAATCAGTTTTACTACCTTCAGATAAGAGCTGAATGCTCATTACAATGCCTTAAATGGATAGGCTTACTTCAGTGACGCCATATTTTTGTCGTCAGTCATGCGTAAGGCGAAATAGTCGCTTAGTGCGCATGTCAGTCACGTCATGTCTTATGATCCTCTCACCACAACTTTAGTTTCCTCCCCGGAATCTCAATTTTTGCTCTTCTCTTTGATGATTAGTTCACCCTCTTTGGCAACCTTTGAATTAGAGTGACCATTAAACTGACCCTTTCCTTTCCCTATTCTACTTTAAGTTGAATTTGTGGTAACGAATTGCAACTTTCACCTCAAAGTCGCCAGCTCGACGCGTTAGCCGTGGAATAGAAACCGCACATTCTGAAGATAATGTTTAATTGTTATTTCTTTTTTTCTTTTTTTCTTTCCCATTCGCCCACATTTTTCTCCTTTCTTTCTTTCTTTCTTTCTTTCTTTCTTTCTTTCTTTCTTTATTTCTTTCTTTCTTTCTTTCTTTCTTTCTCATTCGTCCTCTTTTCATTTGTCCGTTTATTTTTCTTTAAGTCTCTTTTATCTTTTTACTTTCTTTAATTTTTTCATTTTTCTTTCTTCATCATTTCCTCTTCTTTCTTTCTTTCTTTCTTTCTTTCTCATTCGTCCTCTTTTCATTTGTCCGTTTATTTTTCTTTAAGTCTCTTTTATCTTTTTACTGTCTTTAATTTTTTCATTTTTCTTTCTTCATCATTTCCTCTTCTTTCTTTCTTTCTTTCTTTCTTTCTTTCTTTCTTTCTTTCTTTCTTTCTTTCTTTCTTTCTTATTCGTCCTCTTTTCATTTGTCCGTTTATTTTTCTTTAAGTCTCTTCCTTTTATCTTTTTGCTGTCTTCAATTTCTTCATCCTTTTCTCTCCTTTCTTCACTCTTTCTTTCTTTCTTTTTTCTTTCTTTCTTTCTTTCTTTCTTTCTTTCTCATTCAATCGCTTTTCTTGTGTCCCTTTATTTTTTTCTAAGTCTTTCTTTTATCTTTCCTCTTTCTTCCATTTGTTTGTATGTCGTCAACATTCTGTTTTCTTTCTTTATCCTTTCCTCTGCGTTTTTTTGTCTTCTTTCTTTCTTTCTTTTTTTCTTTAGTATGTTTCCCCCTTTTCATTATTCCCTTCCTGTCTCATCTCTTTCGTTTTCCTCCTCTTTCTTTTTCTATTTTCTTTATTGTCATTCTTTCTTTCCTTCTTCTTCGTCCACTTTTCCTTTATCCGTTTCCTTTTCTCTCTAAATCTCTTTCTTTTTTTCTCGCTTTCTTTTCATTCTTTTCTTCTTCTTCTTTTCCTTTCTTACTTTCTTCGGTATATCCACCACCTTTTTTTTTTCATTATTTCCCTCTCATCTTTTTCCGCCTTCCCAACATCTTCTTGTAACTGGTTAAACGAGTTAAATAGTAAAATATTTTCATGATATATAAAAAGAAGAAAAAGATCGTCTCAGAACAGTCGATACGAAATTACGTCTTTCTCTGTTTTTTTCCCTTTGATCTCTTTCCTTCTTTCTTTCTTCGTCTGTTTCACACACACACACACACACACACACACACACACACACACACACACACACACACACACACCTACTTTCTCTTCTTTTATTACCGACTAGAGAAATGAGTGTGAGAGAGAGAGATAGACAGACAGAAAAAAATTAAACTGTCCGTGTGTTAGTCTTGTGGCAATCTTTGTTTTGTATAAGTTCGCATTCTATCTAAATTACAATTAAAATAAATCTATTTTTTTAGATTTTTTCCCCCTAAACAAAACAGTTCTTTTTCTTTTTTTCTATAATGAATTATTTTTTTGAAGTGACTGATTTTTTTTTCTAAAACAAGACTGTTCATTTAACTGTGGCTCATGTGATAAAAAAGGTAAAAAAAACAAAACAAACAAAAAACCCGAAACAAAAAAGGCGGGAAAAAAGCGTTGGTTGAAACCGCTTATACATACTTTTAATCCCTCTAAAAAAACAAAAACGAAAACAAAACAAAAAAAAAAAAAAAACAAAAAAAACCAACTCATTCGCTCGCAGCCTGTAATCAAACGTTTTTTTATATTTTTTTCTGTCTTTATTTACTTTCGTAGACATTTATTTGTCAGGCTATTTATTTTATTTTATTTCACTGAATAGTTGATTAGTGAGCTGACAAAAAACAAACAAAATACAAATAAGGAATAAACTCTTTAAAAACAAATTGAAATTGTAGTAGAGAGACCGGAGCAGGAGGAATTGAACGGGAAGCTATAATCATGTCCGTTACGACTCGTTCTCTAACTCTGGCTTCGCTGAAATGTGTGAAAACTGGTAAGATCACTTACGTAAGACTAGGAAAAAGGATTAAATTAGACATATTTATGTGCGTATTTTAAATATAGATTCTGGAAATATATACTTAAAAGAGTTTCATTTTCCATATTATATACGTATGGGAAAACGATATATAATTTTTTTATATAACAAGATCAATTTTAGGGGAAAATTTAGATTATATAACAAAATCATATATTAAAAAAAAAATCAAAAACCAAATTTAAAATTCTCAGCGTCCCTCATTTTCTTCATGCGCATGCGTAGTTGCACCAATGTAAACAAGTTTAGTACGACAAAGACCTAAAGGACGAAATACGTCACACGAAAATTTCTTACACTTTGTCATACTTCTTTCCCTTGATTATATATATATATATATATATATATATATATATATATATATATATATATTAGGGTTATGTCTTTTTTTTGAAATAATTGATTTCCCTGAATGTTTGTTAAAAATAATGAAGAATGGTTTAATTCAGTTCGTTCTTTTTTTAAATGTCACCCACCACCCCAACACGAAATTTCTAAAATTGTATATGGCTAGAGTAGTATTATGACCTTCTAGAACTGCCTGGAGCCTTCCAGAACTTGTTTTTGTTGTAATTTTGTATGTTATACTATAGCTTTAACCTGTTAAATGCTCTAAAAAATACTTAAGTATTATCCACTTGCATTATTAGCAAATTGGAATATAAAGCTTCTGTGAGTTTTTAATTTTTGTTTATTTGTAAGGTTGTATATTACACTATAGCTATAAAAAAAGTGAAATGCCTTAAAAATACATAAGTACTAACCTATTATTCATTAGCAAATTGAAAAATAAAGCCTCTGTGAGTGAAATATTTTGATTTTTTACCCCTATTGCGTATATGAAAAAATCGAATTTTCAGTTAGGGGATGAGATTTTTCAACAACTAAAACAAATTAATGACTTTTTCATTATTTCTGAACAAAAGGTTAACCAGTTTATGACACAGGAACATAAGGTTGCAAAAATGTCATAAGCTTAATATATATATATATATATATATATATATATATATATATATATATATATATATATATATAAATGTCAATAAATACTGTTTATTATAAAACAGAGTATTTACTTAAATATTTATATCTATAAAAAAGAATGTATAAACATAAAATGTCTTAAAATAATTGTCGGACTTTGTCCATTCCATAATGTGTGACGTCATATATATATATATATATATATATATATATATATATATATATATATATAGCGCTTAGCCATGGAGCGGGTAGAATGGAGATCAACGTGTTTTAGTGGACTCAGCTTGTCTGAATCGTCTTCAAGAAGCGATAGCAAGATCTAAAAGGTCAGCCAATCTAACAGCGATCTCATCCCGCAATCGTTACTCTTGCTCAATATGCGGCCTCCTTTGTAAATCACTAGCAGGTCTTAAGTGTCACAAGATTATCGCACAAAATTTCATAACTGAATCAATTAAGTTGTCAGATGCTCATACATCGAAACCGACGGGAGAGTCCATTATTATTATTATTATTATTATTGTTATATATGTAGGAATTGTTCATAGTTATAATTGTTCCGAGCGCTTTCGATTACTTCTCTCGCTATTATCAAGGATGTGTTTTTGGATGCTGTAATTCTGTGTGTGGCTGCTACGTATTAATATTACAGTGTGGAGTTCGAGCGGTTTGTGTTTCTTGGCGGTTGATATATCCAGCCGGTTGACCGCCCAATAGTCACTCACAGTATTTTACCATCCAAAAAACACATCCTTGATAATGGCTAGAGAAGTAGTTGAAAGCGCTCGGAACAATTATAACGATTATCTATCTATCTATCTATCTATATATATATATATATATATATATATATATATATATATATATGAGATGGGATCAAATATAGATCAAATATGGATCGGAATTCGACAGAATGATAAGATAAAGAACAAATAGGAAAGGTTTATCAATCTCACAGGCTTCACTTTTATTAAAGCTTCATCAGAGAATGAGATATGGAGAGAAAGAGGAAAGTAAAAATCGCAGTATTTCTTTCTCCTTTTTCTCCATATCTCATTCTCTGATGAAGCTTTAATAAAAGAGAAACTTGTTGATAAACGTTTCCTATTAGTTCTTTATCATATATATATATATATATATATATATATATATATATATATATATATATAGTAAAGGTAATAAATCGGTTACTATATAATCCAAAATTCGAAATTTTTGTCGGGTGAAATAAGTCTATACCCATATGAGGTAATTTTTGATTTTATTGTGTATTACTATAAATGTATTTATATTACTATTATTTTATTAAGTACAGACCGTACAAGTCGCTGGTAGTCTCCATTCTCCTATATGGATGTGAAATGTGGACACTTTTGGTAGAAACGGAGAGAAGGCTCCAAGCGTTTGAGAACAAATTCATGAAAAAACTCCTTGGCATTTTCTATTGGGAACAAAAAATCAATGAGTTTGTACGGAGAAGGGTTGAAAGTTTTGTAGGACACCAGGAACTTCACGCCACTGTCAAACGCAGGAAAATGGCGTGGTTTGGACACACTACAAAGCACGACAGCTTGTGCAAGACACAGTTGAAGGTGGACGTAGGAGTGGACGCCAACATAAAAAACTGGTTGGACAATGTCAAACAATGGACAGGTATGACTGTACCAGGATAGCTAATGGCTGCCGTTGATAGACCGTTGTGGAAAAGAGTGTGACTTCTACATTCGGATCCGTCCTACGATTACAAAAGTCAAAGGGATTATTATTATTATTATTGTTACTAGTAGTAGTAGTAGTTTTACTTCATCTTGTGGTAGTAATAAGTTTAATAAATGAAATGAAATGAAACATTTCTGAAATCTTCTGAACAGTACCACCTACTTATAATCTCCTTAACAACTTATTAACATTAACAACGGCATTCTTAGGGACAGGTCAGTCAGCTAACTTCGTTTCTGAAACTATATACATCCAAGTATATAGTTTCAGAAACGAAGATAACTGATTTTTCAAAGTGAAAACAATAGATCAAAGACCCAGTAGCAAGACAAAGGACAATCCTATATTCACTCTGCGCACCCGCTGACCACATAGTGATTTCAATATAAACCCCGGAAAAATAGGTCTTCGATGTCAGTCTTTGCTACTTTTTCGCCGAAAAGCGGGACAGGCCCACAAACAATGATACAAGTTTCCAAAACAACGTTCGCTAAATGTTCATTCATTTTGAATGTAAAAACAAACATTCTAAACCAACTTCTACAATCTTGTCATTGTTAATTTTTAACTACATTCTGGGTAGATTTTAGTCTTTGGCCGATCGCACAAATAACACTAAATCAGAAATAAATATACTTGTCTAAGCCTGTTGCTTTACCCATTTCGGGCATGGAAACTTCACAATTAAGCAAGGCATATATATATATATATATATATATATATGTGTGTGTGTGTGTGTGTGTATGTGAATAAAAAAAAAAACCTTATCTTAACCGACGTGTTTCATCCTCTGCTTTATCAAGGCAAATGCAAGGATTTTATTTTGTAACATGTATTTATATACAAGACCAAAAATGTTACTGTTTCAAAACTTTTAAGTTTAGAAACGCTCATAAATATTCATCAGTTCATCTAGGCAAACTATGGAAGACATGAATTGATAAAATTCAATGTCTCATAAACAAAAGTGAGTAAGTAATGTTTTTGAAAAGAAAATGATCTTTTATGCAGATTAGTATTTAAATCATTTTAGTTTGGGATTAGTTTATACCTTATATATTTTAAATAACATGAGGTTATGCATTTAACCGTTGTCTTTCAATTTTTTAACATTTTTATAGTCATGTATATTGATTTAGGAAAAGAGTAATTCTTTCACGAATTGAGATATTGGAAAAAATCCAGGCCGCAAGGTCCGATAGTGACAATCTCGAGAATTTTCCTTCTAAGTATGTTATTTTCTCTTTTAATAAGTGTGACATTCTTTAAATCAAACCTGAACAAAAGCTAATGCATTTGATAGATTGTTGTGTATAAGATCCCTTTTGTGTTCATAGATATGTTTTTTAAATTTCTGCAAATTTCTCCAATAAATTGGAGGAAGAGTTTTGGCAATTTATTTTACATATGCCTGCTTCAAAGTTATTATATTTATGGGTAACTTTGGTTCTGACGATGTTCATTATATTTTGGGATGTGGTTGAAATTGTTTTGCTGTTTTGATATATATATATATATATATATATATATATATATATATGTGTGTGTGTGTGTGTGTGTGTGTGTATGTATATATAATATGAAGAAAATATACTGAAAAAACAAACAAAAATCCTAATATGCGATTATACTGTTTTAATGTTTATTGTCAACGTCGGACGTTTCGGTCTAATAGACCATCTTCAGGACATATTCATAAAACATAATTAACATAGACCATATACAATTCAACATGAAAAAGACGATGGACATAAAAGCAATACCAATCCAAACAGATAACAGAAATCTTTTATAAGATCAGCGTTCCGTTTAAATACGATCACGTCGTCGCATATTAGGATTTTTGTTTGTTTTTTCAGTACATTTTCTTCATACTGTCGGATCTATATCCATATATTTGCTTACATATATATATATATATATATATATATATATATATATAGATAGATAGATAGATAGATAATAATATTAGTGGTCAATATATATATATATATATATATATATATATAAATAAATTCTCAAGAGGATAGAATACAGGCAGGACTCAATGTCCAGGACAGAGTAAGAATATAATATAAAAAAGGCTAAAACACTAATACTTCATGGTTATAATTTATTACTTTGGACTCGTAATCACGATCCAAAAATTTGTAGGTCTGATGAATTGGATCGTAATAAATTATAACCATAGATTATTAGTGTTTGAGCCTTTTATATATTATATATATATATGTGTGTGTGTGTGTTCATGCGTGTATGCGTAACCAAAAACTCATGACGCATTCACCAAACGATTACAACATGTTTGTCTACGAAACTCTGGAGTCAGGTTTTAAATATGTAACATAAATCAGCAAAATGACAAAATTTATATTTGTATTAATCCTGTATATATATATATATATATATATATATATATATATATATATATATATATATATATATATATATCATCATCATCATTCTCTAGTAATTTTTGATACCCTTTTTGACTAAGAATGTTCTAACAGTAATATTCTGTTTGATGACATATCGAATATTACTGGGATATTTTCTATTTGGCTGAATTTAAAACACATTTCTTTTCATTTTGCTACAAACCTTTGATATTCTGATATTTAGGGAAATAGTGGCTCTAATATTTCATGAAAAAATCGGCTCCTTTATAACATGAACAAGTGAGACGTATATGATATTAAATATAATAACGACTATGTCTTTCTAACATTCAAAATCACAATTCTGTATATAATAATAAAAAATAGTGCAAAAAGTAAATTTTATTTATTACAAAGATATTAGTACGATATTTTAGAAGTCTTTAACTCACCGACAATTGAGTCCCACAGATATTTGCCCAAGAATAGAAGGGTTACTGAGTGTAAGTCTGTCAGGATCTGCTGAATACAAGAATCTAGATGGCAGCTTTCTTGACCGATTAATGACCAGACATGAAACGCGGTGTTACTACCAAGAACTAGATTCAAAATGACTGTCAATAGAAAGGCAATATGAGATCGATTGATCGATTGATTAATTGGCTGGTTGAATTGATTTGTTTTACAACTTATCAACTCTTTATGGGTTATATAAAGCAGCAACATATTTGTAAGAATAATCTTTTTGACTTCATCTTAGTTCTTTAGATTTTTCAGTCTATGGCTATTACTAAACAAGAATATTGTCTGAAATTTTAAACAGACAAATATTACTCATTTTTCTTTACTGAAATACCTACCATCTTCATTTCAATCGCTTTATATCTAGTAGCAGTATTATTAGAGACTTTTGATGAAGCATTGTCAAGCATTATTCATTTTTCACTAGGATTTCTTTCATCTTCATTTCAATTGCTTTATTTCCACTAGTAGTATTAGTAGTAGTAATATTGTAGCGGACCGTGGCGGTGATGAGTATGTAAAACACACGTGAGTTAAAATTTCCTGCTAGCCGGTCCAACTACATGAGAAAGTTGGACTTTAATTAAGTCCAAAGAAGGCAAGACCGATAAATATATGTAAACAAATATATGTATTAATAACAAGTTACAGGTGACAAGCACATGGACAGTTACATGGACAGCGTGCGTGTGGTGAATATTATGCGTGTGTGTGTGTGTTGTTGTGAGCTTTCGTACGTACGTGTATTGTTCTTAAAAATTCCCAGAATTTGGGAAACGCTGTATCTGTGAGAGCTCACATCTGCGAGGTGGTATAAGTCCGAAAGACTGAGGAAAAAAGAGATCGAGGCGAAGGGTTAGCCAGTATTTATAGCCAGGGGAGAGAGACCCCTGATGAAGGGTTAAGGAGCTGAGGAGGAGCTAACTCCGACAATATTATCTGGAATTTATTATCTGTTGGTCAAGAAAATTATCAACAGCCGATATGACGTCATCTTCACTTCATTACTGGTTTTCAACCATGTGTGTTTTTTTTTTCATGTTGGGGGAACAGGTGATAGTCAAATCAAGAGAATATGGAAGGTGATCTACCAGTTCAAAGCCATAGTCACGCACAAGGATGAACAGTCGACTCCGAAGAGTCAGATACCTCTTTACCTGGAAATAAACAATGTAGTTATTAATAAGAAGTGTTGAAATTAATGTATTAAGATTTCACAGATCTAGCATCGGACCTTCATTGTCAGCCTATGAACTTTTCATCCCACCCTCGTACCTGGAAATAAACAATGCAGTTATTAATAAGAAGAGTTGAAATGAAAGCATGCAAGATTTCACAGCTCTAGCATCACTCCTTCATTGTCAGACTATGAACTTTTCAGCCCAACTTCTTACCTGGAAATAAACAATGTAGTTATTAAGAAGAAGTGTTGAAATTAATGAATTAAGATTTCACAGATTTAGCATCACTTCTTCATTGTTAGCCTATGAACTTTTTAGCCCACAATCGTACCTGGAAAGAAACAATGCCGTTATTAATAAGAAGAGTTGAAATTAATATATGCAAGATTTTACAGTTCTAGCATCACTCATTCTTGTTGAGCCAATGAACTTTTCAGCCCACTCTCCTAATCAAGAATCTGATTCTCAGTAATAAGAATTTGTGAAGAAACGCTATGAACAGGAATAAGGAAGATGCAACGATGCAGCTGTTGCCGATCCCGAATGCGGTATTTGCAGACTATTTTGAGAAGCGTTAGGGACATTTGGGCAAACCTGTTGGCCCACCAGGGTGTACTTTGATGAGAATTAATGGGCCACTGTAGGCTATATTGTTGTCAATATTAAATAGCTGAATGCTTTCCGGATTGACTTCATATTAATGATAATATTGTAAGGAAATAAATGGAAAATGCTGGGCCTACTTCGCAAATTAAATAATTGTATAATTCTTACCAGCGTTTTGTTCGAAAACCCTCAATATCAAAAGTTCATTTTGATAAAGCTTTTTTTACCGTCGAACATGCCGTAATATCACACGTACAGCTTCGACCCAATGATTCACACGCAATGTCAGAAACCTTCACAGTGAGGTAGTGGCCCGATAATATCAATCTGAAGGACAAAATGCTCACCTAGAAAGGGAAAAGAACCAAGTGGTGTGAATGAGTGTCATCTAACTTTCGCTTTCTGACAGAGAACAAGAGTTTTTGTCCAAAGATGAATATTTGACTCAATGAAGAGTCATCCAATTGTCCGTTAGTAACTCGATAGAAGCATTTGTATGTGGATATGCAGCGTGAGTTGCTGCAATGTCTCTGGAACCAAGTAACGTATTCAGCCAGTGTTCATTTTTTTAATCAATTCACCTCAAACAAGTCAATAAGGCTGCTACAAAGCAAGGGGTTGCTGACAGTGAAAGAACCTGAGAAAACTGAATTACTGAGGAGAGAAGACAATAAGAACACTGGGATTCAAGGAGACAGAAGATGACAACTGCCGTTGCATTTAATATCGTAGTTGACAGGAAAACAAGAAGTTGGAAAAGATTTCTACAGGTGATTAGTGCGATAAAAGAAACTGTCAGAATAGAACTTACGGCGAAATAAAGCAATTTCAAGTGCGAAATGATGAGACCTAAAAGTGCTGAAATTCGTGAAGTCGAGGTACTAAGGAGTTCCACATCGAAGAAGTGCGAGAGAAAAATCTCTTAGAATAGAACTTACGGCTGCGTCTAGGCATTTCAACTTTAAAATGATGATACCTTGCCGCCAATTTAGTAATGCACTTAAATTCATAAAGCCGGGGCACCAAAAAAGAAATCAGTATTTATTTTGAAAATTAAAAAAATGTGACATAAGGCCAATGGGGAGGCTGATCTTCTTCTGTCTTATAATTAAACTTAGCCCCGATTATTGGCCTAAACATGCCACAGTATTCCTTACGCCAAAAGAATACATTCTTACTTACCATTCTTACGACAGTCACCATAATACCTCACAGTCTCTATGAAGTCCTAACTAGTTCCCATACGTACAATTTGTCTGGAGAGGGTGGGGAATGGAATTAAAAACTTTTACTACAGAGGAAAGTAATATTTATTTTGAAAAATACAAAAATGTGGCACAAGGCCAGAAGGCGGATAGGGAACGGCTAGTCTTCTGTCTTATAATTTGACCCACCTAGCCACAATTACTGACGCAAACATACCACAGCATTCCACACCAAAACAACACATTTTTACTTACCATTCTTACAACAGCCACTATAATACCTCACAGTCTCTGAAGTCCTAACTAGTTCCCATATGTACAATTTGGGGAATAAAATTAAAAACTTTAAAACTTTTACTACAGAGGAAAGTAATATTTATTTTGAAAAATACAAAGATATGGCAGGACGCAAAGAGTGTGAGTTCAATACCCGGTTAAGGCAGTAGAGAACATTCAGAAGAAAATTAACAGGAAATAACTGATAACTGACATCCATCAAAACATGGCACGTGGAACTAGAACATTCTACCCCAGTGAGCGAAATAAAGGGTTCAGTTCGACATTCCAACCACCTGAAGAAGGCCGGAGCGTACAGCGGTCGAAACGTTGTAATAAATATGGCGACAAAGATGGCGACAAAGATGAGGACAATAGTCCGAATAATGTACATAATACCTCATCTCAGAAATATAGACATATATATATATATATATATATATATATATATATATATATATATAATTTATTTCTTTTATACAAGTTTCATTAAAAACGACTGACAAGGTATTACGTTTAATTTTTTTGTTTATTCTTTCATGTGTTTTTTTTTTCAGGACATTAAGTGTGTCAAAATTAAATAAAAAGCTTAAACGCAGTACCTTGTATATATACTGTGTGCGATGGGTAAATTATCGCCATTTTTATATTTTTTTTAATTTCGCGCATGCGCGTTATTTGTTTTTGATTTTGTCGATTGTACAGTATAGCAGGGTCAGGTGGACACGGTCTGTGAGAAAAAAAAAGAGCAATATGACGTAATTCACTCCGCCAGAAATTTGGAAACGGTATGCTCTACTGCTTGGCATTCGCACTGGAAGCTCCATTCCGAACATTTCAGTGTGTCTGGGTGTCAATCTGATTACAGTGCAGAGGATTCGGAAAGAGTTGGGTGAGTCTAATGGTGATTACGAAGGTACAGCAGCTCGGAAAACTCACTCTAATCGTTCTGATAAGAAATGAATTCCCGAATTTGTTAGTGAGAGTCTCACACTCGACACGGATGCCTACATCAAGTGTCTTGAGTACTGTTGTCTTGGGTCAAGAGGGTGGCTGCTGGTAACATGGCTCTGCATCATGCAACACAAGCAGGAGAACCCAGTCATGTCTGTTAGAGAATTTCTGCGGTCACATCATCCCTGACATCTGGCAACCTAACTCCCCGGACTGATTATTATGCGTGGGGCGCAGTTGAGCAAGAGATCAACAAAATTCCTTTTAACACCAAAGATGAACTGAAGGCAAGGATTATGGCAGCATCGACCAACTTAAACAAGGAGACCGTCTAGAAGTGTTGCAGGAGATTCAGAAGTCGTCTGGGGTTCATGGTTGAAGACAATGGCGATTTTATTGAATAAATTTACTTTAGTATTTTAGGATATTTTTTGCGTAATTTTGGTAAATATATCTGTTAAAATGAGATGTCAGTGTTATTTTCACTTTTTGCGTAATTTAGACGATAATTTATCCATCGCACCCTGTATATATATGTTGTAGATAAAATCTTGAGTATTGCTTGAATATAAGCAGATTGAGTATAAAGCAGAAAACTGATGAAAAGAGAAAAAAAAAAAGTAATGATGAAGAAAGAGCGTAATAATTTCGCTAAAAATATTTTTATATTACCGAAATAACACGTCTGGTGTATATGGAGAAAAAGAGATTATATTTCATTGGATTATACAAAAAGCCACACTTCCTTTCGGGTTGGGCGTTTACTAATATTTACAAGAACCGAAATGTAATAAGAAATATAATCATCGCTTATCTCCCTTGGAAGTATTTCTTTCTTTCTTTCAACGGTTGTACTGTCGGGATGACTCATCTCTCTTCGCATTGACGTAACGTAAGAATTAATTTAGAAATTGGGTGAATAGTTTCCCGTATCGCTTTCAGTTTATTTGGATCGCGTCACATCTGACACAAGGCATATTTATGGAGCATTTTAACCAGCATCAACCAATACTGAGTTTTGAGTAACGTTTTCATTTCTTACAGGGTGGTTAAAAATTTATTTTAAATGCATGGATATTTAAAAAAAAATATAAATACTTTATTTAACAATAGAAGGCTGTGGAGAGCTATGATCAGCCATCTCCTGAAGTTTTTACTTATAGTTTAAATATTTCATATTTAGTTAATTCGAGGACGGCGGTGTTGTAAACTCGTATCTTGGTGTGTCGGGAGATATCGCTACGCTGCCAGAGTCTCCTCTGTGCTAATAGACGACGCCGAGACCTCGCCTCCCACGTTCACTCAGTGTCGTGTTCGCTTGCTCGGTCATATCCTGCGACGACCTGATGACCACCAGACCAGACAACGTAGCCTCTAGAAGAATATCGTCTGCCAAGTCCTCCAGCAGCTTAATCAGGCGCTAGAGGATGTTCTGTCACGCTGTCAAGACCGTGACAGCTGGAGGGACCAGGTGGCTCCCGTGTGCCTTCAAGGGATGAGATTTAGCAGCAGCAGCATTCGGGGTATATTTTATTTATAACATTATTTCAAAATGTATGGACATTTATTACAAAATAAATAATTTATTTAGCAACAATATCAGGAAGCTGTGGAGAGCTATGATCGTTCACGTTCTGAGGAACAAGTTAAAAGTACTTGTAAGGCATTAGAAAACGCTTGGATGCGTGAATTGTTCCGATATTTCAGTGCTTCGCGATTTAACAGAAAAAAATGAATGGGTCGCATTTTCATCAGTAATTCCCATTGAGCGATTACAAGGGATGAAAAATAGATTGTTTACAACAATGTGTAGCGAAAGAGGTCAATGGGAAAAAAAAGAACCATGGTTAACTACTCCAAAAGATGATCTGCATTCGAAGAAATTGATGTTGTGTATCTAGTGTGATTTGAACGACATTGTGTATTACGACTTCCTGTCGCCAAATCGGACATTGAATCCAGATAAGTATTGTTCCCAATTGGACCGATTAAAGGCAGCAATTGGTCAATCGGAAGGGTGTTGTCTTCCTATGGGACAACGCTAGGCTTCGCGTCTCTTCGCAGAAATTGCGTACAGCACGACCTGGATTGTACCAAACTGACCTTTCACATTTGAATTACAAATTACTCCGATCCCTACAAAATTCTCTTAATGGAAAAAAAGTTCAATTCTTCACCCAGAAAAATGCCAGATCTAGGAGGATGGACCAATGAAACTGCTTCACAAATGACGAAATGGAACGGAACAAAATGGCACATTTGTGATTGAATAAAACTGTGAACACTAAAACTATGAGCTCTTCGCTCAGGTACCAAAACGTTCTGAATTTTAGCGCTGTACTAGACTGGCGTCGAAATCTCATCAATTTACAGCTGAGCTGGCGAGATGTAAACGTAAATTCTATGCCAGCAGTTTTTTTCCAGGTAGACTAGAGGATATAAACTACAGCAAGTCTACCATTCGCCCATGCTTAGAATATTTCTGCCACATATGGTCCATCCCTTTACTATTTACCTTAAGCTCCTTGATAAAATCCAAAGAAGAATCTGCAATTTTATTAGTCCTCATCTGGCGGCTCAGCTGCAGTCACTTTCCCACCGCCTTCACTTACCCATTTGCCTCTCTCTATGTCTTTTCTATAAATATTTTCATGGTAATTGTTCAGATGAGCTCATCACTATGTTACCTAGAGTTTTTTTTAATTTAAGCGCAGCACTAGAATGGTGCCGATATCTCATCGATTTACAGTTGCGCTGGCCAGATGTAGCCGTAGATTCTATGCTAATAGTACCTTTTCTCGCACTTCTCGCTTGTGGAACTCTCTTCCGGCTCCATGCTTTCCAGCCAACTTTAATCTGTGAAAATTTAAATTCCAGTAAGATATCTTTAATCATTTCTGAAATACATCGGTTCAAAGTTTAATCTAGCAAATGGACAATTTTAAAATTACACGATATATATATATATATATATATATATATATATATATATATATATATAAATGACAATAGGAAAACTAGTTATTGCTGACGCGTTTCGTCCAATGTCTATTGTCATTTATATTTATAAAATATTGTCTTTTCTACAGGTTAAATTTTTTCATATATATATATATATATATATATATATATATATATATATATATATATATATATAAAAACACAAGTTTTGATCAAAAAGTATTAAGACTGTTGATATGATAACTGAGCTAAAGTACAAAGTGAAGTCAATTATTTTGGCAGATTCTCCTTGAAATCTGCCAAGCATGCACACTAAGTTATAACACTTTAGTTCACTTCCATTGTTTATAGCAGTGCTTGGAAGGAAAGTGTGTAGAGAGTGGTTGTCTTACCACACCACAGATATTCCATCAGCGATCATGGCTTGTGCACAGTTTTGACCAAGCTCAACATTCCCCCTGTCTGATTATGTCTTGGCTTTGAAACATAGTAATTTCTGTGTCGCAATGGAGACATATTTTTAAAAAAATAATTATATATATATATATATATATATATATATATATATATAGTTTTATGGTATGCTATATTTATGGGTTAAAGTACTCAATATGGATGGACCATATGTAAACATAAAATAGACAACTTAACTTTAAAATGTAAACTTAAAAATCGGAGTTCGGTTCCATTCTCAAACGATACTAAGAATAACTTGCGAAAATATTGGATTTACTCTATTTTTAAGTTAAGTTGGTGGTGTTAAGAAAATTCCCATTTTTTTATTAAGCGGGTGTTGGCTTTTTCACGAATGAAGAAAGCAAGTGGATTTTTGTGCAGCAAATTTAAAGTCGGTTATGGTTGGGTGGGAGGTTAACATTTTTGTCTGGTGACACTGATTTTCTTTCAAGCTGACAAGTTATTAATGTCTGGCTTTTATTATATATAGGTTTACGTTACAATATATTTGGTATTATTTATTTATTTATTTTCTTTTTAAAACTACATCGAGATTTTCTTAAAGGCGTATTCAAATATGATTAAGTCATTTTTTTTATATTTATATTTTTATTTTTACATATCTCAAATACTATATTTATTTTATTTACTATTAGACTATATATGGTACTGTGAAATTAATATATTAGAATTTAATTACGCATTTATAAATTATTTAATTTATGATGAAATAATAGATATAAAGATTTGAATTTTTTTTTTATAATTATTTTTTAAAGAGACAATGTCTACAGAAATCCGCTATTTCATTTCTTTGATTTAATAAATTTTTATTTTTCAGAAACTAATAATATATAACTTTTGATGTAGGCATAGAGGACATGGGTCATCTAAAGATATACAATTTCTTGTTTTTTTTTTATTAGTTTCCATTTTACTGTTGGTGTTTTATTATTTCTCTTAACTGCCAAAATACTTGGATAGGATGTTTGGTTACGATACTTAATATTATTGACGGAAGTCAAATGTTGTCTCCATATTAATTCATTTTTTGTACATCCTATATAGATTTTTCTCCTTAAAAATAATTAATTATAAAAATAATTCAAATATTTATAAAAGTAATAATAATTTCTGTGTCGCGACTCTACTATGTATCGAGCACTGTTTATTTTAAAAATAAAAATAAATGCTAAAAAACTCTTGATTATAAATCTGACTGTTCTTTCCTATTATATATATATATATATATATATATATATATATATATATATATATATATAATTTTTTTTTTCTTTAACGTTATTTTTCATTGGATACTCATATTTGAGCAGAATGGTCTATTTTTATTAAACAGTACATTTATTTATTTACATCTACCGGCCTGAATATTCAGGAAATCTTGTTTGAAAATATATATATTTTCATAAAATGGATTTGCATATTTTTCTGACAATATTTCTAGAATATGTAAACAAATAGATATACTATTTAATAATAACAACAGGGTATCTACTCAAATAGGAGTATCCATTAAAAAATAACGTTCGAACAAAAAAATTAAAAATATGTAGAATATAATCCATTTCCTAATATATATATATAACTTATTTTTAAATTTACTTAGTTTAAAACGCACATATAAATTCACAATTTCCTGTTTTCAAGGATACAGAGAAATCCAGTCATTCATGCAGAGAAATCCAATCATTCATTTTTATTAACTATTGTTGTATCAGTTATGAGTTAACTCATAATTGATACAACAATAGTTAATAAAAATGAACACGCTACCGCCCCTGTCTGAATGATTGGATTTCTCTGTATCCTTGGAAACAGAAAATTGTGAATTTAAATGTGCGTTTAAAAATAAGTTATTCCTATATTCGCTTGAAGATGAAACGGAACTAATGCTTTTAATTTAATTATATAATTAAATTTGAAGTTTTTAGCTTCTGTTTTTGAAACATGGTTATTACTGTGTAGCGAAAAAAAACATATTTTAAATAAGTTAATTTATAATATTTATGCTCTGTAAATTTACATTGAGCACTATTTTGCAAAAATAAAAAAAATATCAATAAGAACACCAGATTATATATCTTGCTGTTCTTTTCTTTCTTATATATATATATATATATATATATATATATATATATATATATATATATATATATATATATATATTTTCTGATCTTCTATTAGATAACATTTCTTAGAAAAACATAGCCATGTACATAATATTAGACAGATATTAGTTAATAGCACAACAATACTCACTCATTCTCACAGTAAAAAGAATCTTCAGATATTGGAGGCCATCTACATTAAAACAAAGCAACTTACACTCAACAAAATTACATTTCAAACTAGTAACAACACATTACATTGCATCTAGACATATGATTCTGTTGTTAATATTTCGTTCTCTTGCGTGGTATGACATCAGAGAACCGCAACATGAATTTATGACTTGCGTCTGCTATTCCGCGACCGTTATCGTCGCATAGCAATCAGCATAACGGAATATCATCTTTGATGGTGAATATCTTTGTTTAAATGTCCGTATAACCACTCTGAAGGTGGCTCATGTGAGCCGAAAGCTTAGATCAAGTAACAGCATAATAAAAAATATTCAAATGTTGGACAATTTTTGTCTTTATTTTCTCCCGAAATTAAAGCAAATACACGGAGCTTAGAACGGCTGATGATCAAACATAATAGACATTCGTTGTCTGTTATATTTAACAATATGTTTGAATATATATATATATAGACGTATGAGGGTCAAGCAGCTTAGTTCCTTTAAACCTACAGCCATATGATTTGATTATAGTGGTGATGGTTTTATGCAGAACCAGCCACACTTTTTGAAGAGCCGAATGCAGAGACCTGGTGCACTATGTGCCAAAAGGTTCCCAAACGACCCTCCGCAGGTTTTGAATTCAGAGTTGTCCTACTCCTAGACCGGTTGCCATCCAAGGCTATAGAACCCAGTCAGTCCTGCTAAATAACCATAGCTGGGGAGAAAAGAACAGGGTTAATACTTTTCCCAAGTCGAATCCATTACATTCACTTACATGCTATTATCCTTGGGAAAGGTATATATATATATATATATATATATATATATATATATATATATATATATATATATATATATGAAAAAAATCATATCTGCCTGCTCACGATATGAATATCCTGGAATTGTTAAACAGAACACTTCTCAGTTAACTCACTACTACACACGTTTAACGTTGAAAACTGACTAGCCACAAATGTACACGAATAACAAATGAAACCTAGTCGGCGTCGCAACACAGCCCCATCAACCATAAACTTTCTTTAAACTTAACACAAAAACGAAGGATTTGCGGACATATGTTTATATGGACTTTTGTCCTTGTTTTGATGTGAAGAACCCGCCCTCAAAGTCTGTAAAAGGTCTTTTTTTATATACACACTGTATATATATATATATAAATTATCTGCACTTTCGCTATAGCATATCTTTAGACAAGAGTGTTGATAATTTTTGACTTTTCCTCTGATATATAGATATACAAAAAGATATCGATAATCTTCTTTTTATCAATGTCGATAGTCACTTCTGATTTGTTGTATCATTTCGTTTGAATCAACCGAATAATTATGGCAAGAAACGAAAACGCGATTTTAAGACACGAGTTGAAACCGGTTTTGTATATGTAAACAAGGATATCTTATCACGAACGAGATAAGGATATCGTTAATGAAGTGAAGAAACATGGCTCTGCTTCGTGGCTAAACGTATAGATGTTTTTTACCATCAAGTACAACCCGGCCTTTTTAATCCGATACTCAATGAACTGGCAACTCTCATGGCCCGGCAGTATTTTTTATTTTTTAACCGGCAGCCATTAGTCCGCTGAGAGTCTACGCGGGTCGCATCACACGTTGTTTATAACTTACCACAGCAGCAGAGTATTTTGGTGATACGGTCTTACTTATTTCTCATATACAGCTTCATTCAGAATAGTAAGTAGTTTTTTGTTTTGTTTTTAGGCTTTTGTTAGCCTTTGTGTTGCATGAAATAGTAAAAACTTTGTTTGAAAGCATTAACTGTTTTATTTCCTCTTTTAAGATTTCTTCTACACTTTACCTTTAATAACACAAATAATACTTGAATGTAAAATTATATTTTGTCTACTGTGTATTGAGCACTCTTTTAGGAATAGTATTTATTGGCTATTGGAATTTATTCTGTATACACCAATGCTATACCTGTATATATATATATATACTATAATATATTAAATATTAAGTAATATTAAGCAATATATTTTGGTGAAGAAAGTCAACCGTTAAAATAAATAAATAATTTTACAATCGTGATATTTAATGTTAGATGACCTGTGAAAAGAAAACAAACAAACACACACACACACACACACACACACACACACACACACACACACACACACACACAAGAAAAGCTGAAATTATTGGCACGGGAAAGTTGATAGTTATAGCATCGATGCATGTTGGCTTCAAGAAACCAACATCAAAGAAGGTCTTGATATTAATATCGAAGTCAGACAGCATAAGTTAATAAGTTTGGAAACAGACAGTAAATATTATGGAAATGGTTTTGTTATCAACAGATAAAAAGATAAGATGTAACCGTAGGTTCTATGCTAAAAGTTTCTTCTCTCGCACTTTTCATTTGTGGAACTCTGTTCCGGCTTCTTGCTTTCCAGACAACTTTGATCTTCAAAAATGTTAATGTTATGTCAATAGTTATCTTCTGTCTTCTTAATTGCTCTTCTTTTATTGTTCTCTCTCCTTAATAATGTTTTTCTTTTTCTTATATTCTTTCACAGTCAGTAACCCATTGCGTCTTAGTGGCTTTATTGCCTTGCTTAGAGAGAAACAATTAAAATTTAAATGCAATGTCAATCGTTATCTTCAGACTTCTTAATTATTATTCTTTTATTGTTCTCTCCTTAATATTGTTTTTCTTTTTCTCATATTCTTTCACACTCATTAACCTCCTTGCGTCTTAGTGGCTTTATTGCCTTACTTGGAGAGAAACAATTAAAATTTAAATGCAATGTTAATCGTTATCTTCTGACTTCTTAATTATTCTTCTTTTATTATTCTCTCTCCTTAATAATGTTTTTTTTTTACTCACATTCTTTCACACACAGTACCCCCCCTTGCGTCTTAGTGGCTTTATTGCCTTGTTTGGAGAGAAACGATTAAAATCTAAATGCAATATGGGTCATTTAATGCCGAAATTTAATTTTCTTGAGAGCTTGAATAATATTTTTCTTTTTACAAAATTCTGTTGCTGCTCATTTTTTTTCTTTTACAAAAATCTGTTGCTGGTAATTTATTTTTTTATTTTATTAAATCTATACTTTCAGTTTTTTGACCCCAGTTTGGGGGTTTATTATTTGCCTATAGCTGGGACGATAATAGATACTACCACCCCTGTTCATGGTTCTGGGAACAACAGCACTTAAGTGGTAGTTCCACACTCTTCAAATCATCACGATCATAAGCCTTGCTGTCGGATGTAGTTTATCGTCATATACAAGACAGGGCTGAAGGTATAAATTTATAAAAAAAAAAAAAAACATGGAAGAAAATTCATATTAACTAATATGAATCTCGAACAACCATAGTATACAGATTAAACAACGATATAAAAAAACAAACAATCAATAAAATTCTGTCAATCCCCGTAAAAACTTTGAAGAGATTAAAAGACCTACAGAATTTTTGTGAGTTAGCACATGACAGGGAGGTTTGGAAAGAACTGAAAAGAGTTATTTACAAAGATACGAAATCGCACTGTGCCTCAAAGTTAAGCTGAAGTAGCTCGCAGAATAAGATTGATATTAATCAATATAGATCTTACTCAGCTGATCTGTGTCTAATTATCTTTTTAAGTCTGTTTTGTTTTCACTTGAGTTAAACAAAAAAAGAAAAAAAAAGAAGACGTATTCAGAGTCGATACAACTCTCCTGGATATGGGAGCTGTTAAAACGAGCGTTTGGTTGCAAAAAAAGGGAACAAAGATGAGATTTTACCATTGGGACATTTAATATTACAAGACTTGTAAAAAAAAAAAAGAAAAAAGAAAAATTATAGGCTCGGGACTTTGATAATTATAACATTGATATATGCTGTCCCCAAGAAACAAAAAAAAAAAAAAAAAAGATTGATGTTAATATCGGAATTAATTGTTTAGAAACAGACAGTACAAATTATTAAAATAGTTTTATCTATACCAAATAAAAGATTCATAGATATTGGAAAGTCTCAGACAGAATTTTAGTTTTACAACTGAAAACAAATAAGAAAAAATATGAATGCGTTTAGGCTGAAGCTATATATCTTAAAATACGTAGAAGAAAATTAATAATTACAAAATTACTGAAGATGAGTAATCCCATTGATTTACACTTTACAACAGTAAAGTGCTTTCAAGTCGAAACCATTCTCATTATGATGACATTACAAATCAAAATTTTTTAATGGAGTTGAAAGTATATATATGTTAATAAGTTCATTTGATCTATCTAACAGTCTAACGAAGAGATTACATCTAGAAAACTGAAAACTGAAAACTTAAAATTTATTGGAATTGTTTTACTATATTTCGCATAATAGGTACCCCAACCGCAAATAAAAAAAAATAAATACCTAAGGTTTAAAATGAATTTTTAAAAATGAAAAATCTTTCTTGAAGCTTTTATTTTAGTTTTAATTTCAAGCTAATAGATTAAATTTAATATTTCCAATAAGCATAATAATTTTTTATATTTCAAAAACATCCGTAGAAATTGGAAGAACAATCATAGTATACATATTAAACAACGATATTTTAAAAAAAATAACTATTAATAAAATTCCGTCAATCCTCGTAAAAACTTTGAAGAGATTAAAAGACCCACAGAACTTTTGTGTGTTAGCACAAGACAAGGAGGTTTGGAGAGAACTGATAAGAAGAGTTATTTACAAAGTTACTGAAGAAGTGAAATCACACTGAGTCGAAGTAGCTCTCATGATGATAACGATGATATTAATTCATATCGATCTTACTGATCCATGTCTGGTTATCTTTTAAAGTCTGTTTTTTTTTCAATTCAAGATAAACAAAAAATATGTATTCAGAGTCGATACAACCACAGTGGATATTGGAGATGTTTCCGCTTTTTAATGTATATAGACTTTTGTCTATTTTACGGACTGTTGTCTTCATTTTCACTGTCCTATTCACGACGTTTCGGCTGTTGTACGCCTTGGCCTTCTTCAGGTTTCCGTTTTTTAATGTATATAGATTTTTATCTATTTTACGCAGTGTTGTCCTCATTTTTACTGTCCCATTCACGACGTTTCGACCGTTGTACGCCTCGGCCTTCTTCAGGTGATATTTGTTTCCGTTTTTTAATGTATATAGGTTTTTTGTATATTTTACGCACTGTTGCCTTCATATTTACTACCCAATTCACGATGTTTCGGCCGTTGTACTCGTCGATCTTCTTCTGATGATATTTGTTGGAATTTCCAAACGAGTCCTTTATTTAGTCCGCGGCGTTAGGTTGTTCTAATTCCACGTACCATGCCTTTTTTTTGGATATCTCAGTTTTAGTTAATTCCTCTTGACTCAACTCTCCAAGATTTTGTCACTTTTTGGATCAATCAACCAACGCTTTTACCAACTTGATCCAAATAACTCAAAATGGCGGCCATAATTAACAAATTTTAAAATTGCCTGGTTATAGATTCTGCATGAGTAATTTAGGATTCTTATCTGTACAATTCAATATGTTGTTGAATATCAGAAAGGATTCTACCTATTAAATCATAAAAATAGCCAGAGAAAGCTAACAAAACTTTGTACTGTCCCAAAAACGGCGGCCATATTTAAGACATTTTTTGAATGAGTAATCTGATACTTATCTCTACAATTCAATCTGTTGTTGAATATCAGAAAGGATTCTACCTGTTAAATCATTGAAAACATATCTGAAAAAGTTGAACACAAAAGAAATAACAGGCAGCATATTAGCAACCTAATCTCACCTACTCAGTAATGAGACATTCCGCTGTTCTGACTTCTATTAACATAAGAATAGAATATCTCATTATCTAAAATAGGGGAGATAATGAGATATTCCATTCTTATTTATAAATATATAAAGTCACATTGTCCTTCATTCTTCCATCGACAGCTTCTTCTTTCTTTCTTTCTTTTTTGCTTTCTTTTGCTTTTCATTCCTTTTTTTTCAACTTTTTTTTACAGTTACCCTGCCATAATTCCTTTTTCTTCTTCCTTCTCTTCCTAATTATTTTTCCATTTTCTTTTGGCATTCGTCTTTTCATTCCTTCTTTTTCAGTTTTCTTTCTATTCTCCTGTTATAATTTCTTCTTCTTCTTCTTCTTCTTCTTCTTCTTCTTCTTCTTCTTTTCCTTTCTTCCTTCTTCTTCTTCTTCTTCTTCCTTCTTCTTCTTCTTCTTCTTCTTCTTCTTTTCTTCTTCTCTTCTTCTTCTTCTTCTTCTTCCTTTTCTTCCTTCTTCTTCTTTCTTCTTCTTCTCCTTCTTCTTCTTCTTCTTCTTCTTCTTCTCTTCCTCCTCTTCCTATTTCTTCTTCTTCTCCTCCTCCTCTTCCTCCTCTTCCTATTTCTCCTTCTTCTTCTCTTCCTCCTCTTCCTATTTCTTCTTCTTCTTCTTCTTCCTCTTTCTTCCTCCTCTTCTTCTTCTTCTCTTCTTCTTTTTCTTCCTCTTCCTATTTCTTCTTCTTCTTCTTCTTCTTCTTCCTATTTCTTCCTCTTCTTCTTCTTCTTCCTCTTCCTATTTCTTCTTCCTCTTCCTATTTCTTCCTCTTCTTCTTCTCTTCCTCCTCTTCCTATTTCTTCTTCTTCTTCTTCTTCCTATTTCTTCTTCTTCTTCCTCTTCCTATTTCTTCTTCTTATTTTCTCTCTCTCCTCTTCCTATTTCTTCTTCTTCCTATTTCTTCCTCTTCTTCTTCTTCGTCTTCTTCTTATTATTATTATTTCTTCCTCTTCTTTCATCTTTACCTCTCTCTTTTTCTTTCTTGCTTTTCCTATTCCTTCTAAACTGTTGTTTCTTGTTATTTCAGCTCCTTTCTTTCTTTCTTTCTTTCGTCATTATCATTACTAATTTATACCTATCATCAAAACTGTCAGCTATATTTAAGCAATTTTGCAATTAACACATTGTCGTATGTGAGAAAAAATTTCTTTTTAAGTCATTAAAAGTAAAAATATCCAGAGAAATCTGATACAGCCTGTATCATCCAAAATGGCGTCAATATTTTATATTTTTATATATTATATTCTCTGAAAAAGTAATGTGGGATTTTGATTTAGACAACTAAATATATTGACGCATATAAGAAAAGATTCTGTTTTTAAAATTATTGAAATTAAAAATGTACAAAGAAAACTATCACAAAAAATAATCGAAAAGCATTTTTTTTATCAAACAAAATTTCCCATTGATGATATATTCTGTTATGCTGTTCCCTTATTGGCGTCGAGTAATGCCTCTTTTCGCAATAACAACATATACTTAATACCTCAAATAGGGAAGATAAAGCTGCGTAACCAATTAACAGATAGTCATATTGTTTTATATTATAGAATATATTTCAACAAAAAGAAGTGTTCGCCAAAATTAGTTGGAATGGTTTTGGGAAATTATTTTGAGATTTTCGTTTGCTCTAAGTGGTTCTTTTTATTCTTTACAATAGCCAATTTTTTTACCCCCCCCCCACAACCAACAAAATATTTTTAAAGTTAACTGACACAGAGCAGCTGTTGTGGATCCTTATCATAAAACAGAAAAATAACGAAGTAAAAATTAGTACAAACAATACGAAGAAATGAACTTAAAAAATTGAAATATAAATTCAACTAGAAGTACCATTCTGTTAGAATATTACACTACGTAACTTTCGACCAACCCTGTACACACAGAGAGAGACACACACGGAGACACACAGACAGACACAAAAAACATGATGACTGTGACTTGTTAGATTAAGTTTTTGGAGTTTAAAAACACACACACACACACACACACACACACACACACACACACACACACACACATATATATATATATATGTATATTCCATGTGCTTGCTGGAGACGGTGTTGTAGCGCTGGGTAAGCACTATGGAGATCTTGGGGGTGACCATATGTCCCCTGGAGTGCCTGTAGAATCAAAAGGAAAGGATAAACAAATAGAGTTGTAGATGAATTAGTTGCCATCCATCCACCATCCGGGTCCTCAATCCAAATTTGTGTTTAGTTAACTCTTTTGCCAGTTCTTCACTTGAAAACCCCACGTGAGATGCTATATAAGTAGAATGAGTCAAAGGTTGGAAACACGGGTCAGCCAACATATACCGGCCAATATTCGCAAGGGAAAAGTGGACAATTTCCATTGGTGCGTTAATGTATCAGGTTCAGCGATAGTTAAACATTTAGTTAAAAACTCATCGGTGTGTCCTGTTTTATAGCCCGGACATGTACACAGTGTAGATTAAAGCTAAAACCGATTATAACTTGAAAGTTTTTTTAAATTAGTGTATATTAAGTCCTATCAGCCGTCTCTATAAACAGGAGTGATCAGTGGGTAATTTTCCTTTAATGTATTACCACGATTTTACGATTATATATATATATATATATATATATATATATATTAGGTCAGTAAAGGCAGACATATTAAAAAGCATTTCATAACAAAAAAGAAATAATTCATAAAATAGCGGAGTAACTATATATATATATATATATATATATATATATATATATATATATATATTAGCACACTGATGAGCGAAACAGTCTCTCTGTGGATGACTATATATATATATATATATATATATATATATATATATATATTATATATTTTTTTATTTTGTTACGAATTAATTTTTTTTTTGTTATGAAATGCTTTTTAATGTCTGCCTTTACTGATCTAATATATATATATATATATATATATATATATATATATAATAAAAGACAAAAGGAAAACTTATCATATTTCAACACATTACATCTCAAGCGACTTTCAGATGTAGAATTTAAGATAGAATATATCTGTAAAACGACAATATGAATAACGTCAATTGTTACAAAATGAAATCTCTGAATTTGCCCCGATAAAGTCCCCCAGTGGATGAACGCGTCGGCCAAAATAAGCTTTTTTTCTTTTTATTCATTATATGAATGAATAAAAACAAAGAATATATATATATATATATATATATATATATATATATATATATATATATATATATATATATATATATATATATATATATAATGAATAAAAACAAAAAGAATATATATATATATATATATATATATATATATATATAATATCTAATAATGAATAAAAATATATATATATATATATATATATATATATATATCTATGAATGAATAAAAAAAAATAATATATATATATATATATATATATATATATCTATGAATGAATAAAAACAAAAGAATATATATATATATATATATATATATATATATATATGAATGAATAAAAACAAAAGAATATATATATATAGATATATATATATATATATATAAGAATAAAAACATAAGAAAATTATATATATACAAATTTGGTCAATCGTCAATATTGAAAATCGGACGGCAGCTGAATACATTAGGAATACTTTGTCAGTTCAACACAATTGACATTATCTGGTGAGTAAGCGCTTATAACTCATTTGACGCCATATTTGTTATGCTTATATATTAAAACATTTTTCTCCGATTAATTATGTAAGAGCCAAATAGGTTTCATATTCGCCTTGGTGTGAGGCGTGGAAACAATTGACAGATTTTAGGAAAACACAACTTGAGATTATTATTTATTTTCATATTTTCTCATTTGCCGATCATTTATTTTGCAATAAGCAATTTATTTCTTCCTTATTCATTTTTTTAAATTCTTTCACCCCTAACAAGGCTGGCGATAAACTACACGCGGCAGCAAGGCCTCTGATCGGAAGGGTTTACGGACCGTTGAACCACCTCTTAACTGCAGTTCTTCTGAGGTTCAACCTGACCCTGGATGTTAACACCTATTAGGGTTCCAGTTATGGACAAATAGTGAACCCCCAAACTGGAGTCAAAACTCTATGAGAGTATAATAATAGATTTGTAAAGCAAAAGTATCAGCAATACATTTTTGATGAAAAAAATACCAACAATACATACCCTCTTTACAAAAATACGTCAATAAAACTTGATCTACCTATTTCTTACAGAAGAATACATATTTTATTTATACGAACCTATCCTAAAAATCTTGCCGGCATTAAATAACCCATTGAGGTGTTGATATGCCATAAAACAAAATAAACCAAGCCAGACTCTACAAAAACCCTCTTTACAAAAATACGTCAATGAAACTTGATCTACAAACTGATTTCTTACAAAGAATACATATTCTATTCATACGAACCTATCCTAAAAATCTTGTCGGCATTAAATAACCCATTGAGGCGTTGATATGCCGTAAAACAAAATAAACCAAACCAAACCAAAGCAAGACAATAAATCCACTAAGTTGTAAAGCGTTATTGAAGATGAAAGACAATAAAGTAAAGGAAACTGCGAAAAACCTTTCTTCTTTTGTGTGCCAGAGACAGGATATAGATGACCATGGCTCCACGCAGTTTCCTATCTCGTGTGACTTTTAGCAGTCTTTTCCCTTTGCTATGGCACCTTTTCCGTTCCGCTATCGATTCACAGAAGCTCATCTAGCAAGTGGCTCGCTGCAGTTGTCTTTCTTGCCTTTAGTGTGCCCCGTGAGGATTAAGTTCTCCGAGCACTCCTTCCTCATTATGCGCCCAAGGAATTTTACTGATTTTGACTATGTGTACTTCCTGTTGTCATTTTCTTGAAGACTTCCTTGATGCTTATTCGCAACGTCTATGGAATTTTCAGAATCCTTTTGTAGAACCACATTTCATCTGCCTCTAGTTTTCTCCTCGCCCGTGGGGCGATTGTCCAATATTCACTGCCATATAAGAGGATGGATATCACATGGTAATCCATCACTCTTCTTTTTTGTTTCTAAGGAAATCTTTCCGTTTCTCAGAGTCTTGCTTAGCTTTTGGAAGGCCTCTTTCGCTCGTCCAATCATATTCAGTCCTGTGTTAAAACACTTCTCATATATTTAAACTTCTGCACCTGCCTGATGTTTATTTCTGCAATTCGTAACTCGCATCTGGGGCGTTTTCTCTTGCTGATGAACATACTGTAGTTGATTTAAAGTAGTAATTGTTTGATGATCAAAACGCTGTAAAATCCAATAGGGGGGTGCAGAAGGAAATATTGCAATTAAGAAGCTCACTCCGATATTAAGAAATCCCAGCACACATATCTTTTTCGCTGTCAATCCACTGCCTGTTCCCAAACCGTCAGATTCAAAAAACTGCGCCCTGAAAAAAGAACGTGCTCTTATATCAGTCCTGGTGCATGCAAAACCACCAACACGTGCGCTATGGCGGAATTACAAATGGCGACCATGATTGCCTCTTTGGTATCACTTCACTACACATACTTTCTGTCCTTTTGCAGTTAATGGTTAGTCCTTTCTTCTTGTTTTCTCTTACCACCCTATCTAGGATGTCCTGTAGTTTTGTCTCTTAGTCAACCATCAACAGTTTTATCTCCTTGTCTTATATTGTTGAGCTTACTCCTACCGATAATAAATCCTGGTAGGGTCTTCAGTCCCATTGGGATGGCGTCGTTGTAACGTTTGAACAAATCTGGAGAGACGACGCATCCTTGTCTCACGCCCTTTTCTATTTTTGCATAACTACTTAATTTTTATCCGTATGCAGGCTGTTTGCTACCAGTATAGGTTCTGCATTATTCTAACAACTTTTCCAAATAGATCGAGTTTTCTTAACAGTTCAAATAGATCCTTGTGCAGTACTTTGACGAATGCTTTTGCGTAATTAATATAACAGGAGTTCACATCCTTCTGCATTTGCATTGCTCTCTCTCTCTCTCTCTCTCTCTCTCTCTCTGATATCCATCTGATCATAAATATCACATTTCTTGTTCCAATGCCCTTGAAAAAGCCGCACTGTTCCTGTCACATTTCCAGCCTAATTCTGCTTCGGGCTCTATTCGTCAGGTTTCGCATCATTAGTTGGGTTATGTGGCTCATTAAACTGATTGTCTTATGGAGTTTGCACTCGTTTACACCTAGTCTCTTAGGTAATGTAACAACGATGGGTTTAGTGAGGTCTTCCGGTATGTGGCCACTGTTGCATATTTCGTTTATTACTGTTACAATCCCATCAGGCCCTGCTGCTTTCTTCCTGTTCATCTTCTCCAATGCTGATCTTACTTACTCTTTTAGTATTTCTAGTTCTTCTATATTTTCCAACACAGGTTTCTCGTTAGCATCGTGAAAAAGATTTTTGACGTATTCTCTCCATCTGTGGAGTATTTTTTCTTTCTCTATTATCAGGGGTTCTTCTTTTGATTTTATAGATTCTATTCGTTTGTTCACCTTTCGTCCTGTTAATTCTCTTATTCTGTTGTGCATGCTAGCTGTATGTGTATTGCTGATTCTCTATATTGCTGCACCCTTTTCATTGATCAATTTCTCTTCAGCTCGCCTTTTTTTCATATCTATATTTAATGTTCAGTATTCTTTTGCATTCCTTGGCATTGTTTGTTGTCACTTTTCCATCATCTATAGAATTTCTTCTGTCATAAATTCATTCCTTTCTTGTCTAGTTTTCTTTGGGATGTTCTCGTTCGCCAACGACACTACTGTCTCTCTCGGTATGTTCCCTTTTGATTTTATATTCTCGTTCAGGTTGTATTCTTTTATAATTCCTTAGTTTTACTCTGATCTCAGACACTACTAGAAGATGGCCGCTCCCGCAATTGGCATTTGAGTATATTTTGCAGTGTAGAACTGCGTTTCAAAAACTTTTGTTTATAGTTACGTAATCAATCCGGTTCTTAGTGTCTCCTCTCGGGCTTCTTCATGTCGACAGGCAGAGATGTTAGAAGTATGGAATTCAAGTAGACTTTAGAAGGAACTGGAAACCCAATCGTAAAAGGAAACAAGGGATAAACCTCTACTCCTGTTCAAATACCTGAACAGGAGTAGAACTGGACTACTTCCTCTTCTTGGGTTATTTAATGTTAGATCTTATATGAGGCACCTAGTGAGGATCAAATTCACTATTAATATTCAATCAGACTAGCCTCGTTAATCCTTTCCCCACTCTATGGTGACTAAATATTAAGTATCGTTAAAATATGAGGTCAGGTAATAAATATTGACCAACTAAAACTCAACGTATGCGCATGTGCAGACGCGTATAAATAGCTGTGAGTTAACAGTCGATACATTTTTTTTTACTCGACTCTTTTAGGAGAAATATTAATATTTCTAGCATTATTCAGATCTTTCGTAGATCTGCAAGTATGTAATAATTGACTAATTAATACTCATAAGAGTTATGCCTGCTCGAATTGCGTTCCACCCACGTTTTACCACTTCGCGATTTGTACCGGTTGTGTTGAAATCTCGAATTTCTGGGCTATGATATCATTGGTTGGTTGTTTTGGCGTTACGTAATGCCAAAATCTAAATATTTTATACGCAGTTTCATTTTATTTTTGGAAATAATAATACTTCAGTGATACACATCTTACTAATTAACCCATAGCTGGGAGAGACCAGGTGGATTTAAACATTTCCCAAGAGTATTTGTGCCTAAGTGAATATAACGAACCAAACAAGAACTGAAACTCGACTCTTTGATTAACAATTCCGAGCCATTATCCATTACACAACTCCACATCTATTCTTACAACTCCTTATATTCCAAAATGGTCAACTATCGAGGTACTGACTAGACTCGGTATTGCTTAACGTGGGCCTGGGAACAACAGTAATTAAGTGGTGGCTCCATACTTCTCGAAATCTCCCAATCAGAGCCCTTGCTAACAGATGTTGTTTCTCATCATACCCAGGACGTTACATTCTTGCTGGATGAAAGAGATAAAGACTGGTTAGTATTTTGGAAAAATTTTCATAAGTCACACTCTTAGGTTTGGTAGGAGATGAAAACAGCAATCTTCCTTAAGTAATTTACTTTTGGACTGGTTGGTTGCCTTTTGATAAAAGGAATCTGTAAAAGTTCTTTTTGATGACATGTTAGGAAGAATTGTTGTCAGCCTGTAGTTCATCCATAACGTCTTCTTTGTCTCTCTCATGATGCATTGTAATTAGCTTTGCAGAAAAATAATCCACTGTGTCCTTTGTATCAAAAGCAAAGAGATTTCTTGTGCATTCTGCAAATCGATTTGACCATTTCCTCTATAAACATCATGATTGCTTCTTGCTTTCGTTTAGTGGCATATCAACTTCTATAGGTTATTTAATGCCGAAATCTAAATATTTTGTATGCATTTTTTGGGAGATAATGGTTTAGTGATACAAGTCTCACTAATTAACCCATAGCTGGGGAGGAAGATGCGTATTCATATCTTTCCCAAAGGTATTTGCATGTAAGTGAATAACAAACTCAATAGAAATTGGAACTCAACTCTTTGATTAACAATTCCAAGCCATTACTCATTACACCACCCGCACATCCATGCGTACATCACCTGCTATTCATAAGCAGTCACTATTATATAAATGAACATCTTTTGGGTTATGTAAATTCATCTTTATGTAAACTAAGGTTTTGCATGAAAATTTATTGTATGTAAATGAACATACATTTCTTTTTTTCCATATAAATACGTTGTATTCTGGGAGAGAAAAGCATTCTATGGACAGACATTGATAGCATTGTTCAACTCCGTTTCTTTTGTTGATTAAAAACTTTCTTAAGGTCACTGCCATCTCGTCTTCCTGCTATTTTGAATTGTGTTCAAAATCCATAACAGTTACCAATTAGTTTATTTTATTTTTTGAAATAATAATGGTTTAGTGATACACGTCTTACCAATTAACCCATAGCTGGGGGAGAATAGGTGGATTCAAAACTTTCCCAAGGGTATTTGCGTCTAAGTGAATATAAAGAACCAAACAGGAATTTGAACTCGGCTCTCCGATTAACAATTCCTCGTCATTATCTATTACACCACCCGCACATCCAAGCTTACAGCAGCTGGTATTCCCAAGCGGTCACAATCAGTTTTCTTTTTGTCTTTATATATATATATATATATATATATATATATATATATATATATATATATATATATATTGTATCAAAAATACTTTTTTTACAAACTTTGGGAGCGGGTTTCTCATACAAGGACAAAAGTCTATATAAACACATATCCGCAAATCCTTCGTTTTTGAGTTATTAACTTTAAAGAGAGTTTATGTTAGATAGCGCTGTGTTGCCATGAAGACTAGGTTACATTTGGTATTCGTGTACATTTCTGGTTAGTCAGTCTTCAAAGTTTAACGTATGTAACGTGAGTTAACTGAGAAATGTTCCGTTTAACAATGGCAAGATGTTCATATGATTTTTACATACGGCCGCGCGAATGGTAATGGACACGAGGATGCACGGCTGTATCAGATTGCATTTCCAGACCGAACCTTTGCTGCCGTCTTAAATGTTTTCATCTGTGAATAAATTGTCCAGTATTCATTGGTATATTGGAAGGATTGATATTGCAGAGCAGTTCATCAGATTTGTATTTCAAAAGCTAAGAAAAGTATTAAGAAACAAGAAAATTTCGTTAGAAACAAAGAAAAAACTGATGAACTGTTATGCAATATCAATCCTTCCAATATACCAATGAATACTGGACAATTTCTTCACAGGTGAAAATATTTGAGACAGTTGGATGACTCGGCTGACTTCGGTCGGGAATTTATACTATTTACATTGTTTGGACTGTTGTCTTCATCTTTATTGCCATATTCACGACGTTTCAGTCGTTGCACGCCCCGGATTTCTTCAGGATCTGTCTATATTTCTGAGATGCGGTACTGTAACAATTTACACTATTTACATTGTTCGGATTGTTGTCCTCATTTTTATTGCCATATTCACGACGTTTCAATCGTTGCACGCTCCGGATTTCTTCAGAATCTGTCTATATTTCAGAGATGAGAGATTGTTACTATTTACACTACAAATTAGAACTTATGGTTGTCAGAAAAAAAGAAACAAGCCCATGATGCGAACTACATATTGCAGATGCCAACATCGAACAAGTATAAGCTTAAATACCTGGAAAGCATTTTAACAGAGGATGTAAAATATGACACTGAAATCCCAACGTACATCGAAATAACAAAAAAAAAAATGTATTTCAAAAGCTAAGAAAAGTATTAAGAAACTTTCGTTAGAAACAAAGAAAAAACTGATGAACTGCTATGCAATAGCAATCCTTTCTATATAGCAGTGAATACTGGACAATTTCTTCACAGGTGAAAATATTTGAGGTAACCGAGATCTACTTCTACAGGAGGATGCTGTGAATACCACGGACAGGGCATGTGAGCAACAAGGTAGTTTTAAGGAAAATAAAAACAAAAGGGTCACAATTTCTTAATCATTTCATCCCAAGCAAGTCGATAATGCCATTAAGACACAAGGGTGACAGAGAGTGAAAGACAATGAGAAGGCTTTAGTCGGTAGAATTGAGGGAAAGAGAATAAATAAACAGGATTCAGGTAGAGAGAAGATGGCGTTTGAAGTTGCATTTAGATTTTTGAAGGTTCTAGTTATCAGGGAAACAAGAAATAGGAAGGGAGTTCCTCAGGTGAGAAGTGCGAGAAAAGAAGCCGTTAGAATAGAAGTGGCATCCAACTACTTCAACAATAAAATGGTGAGACTTAATTGCCAATCTAGTAGTGTGATTGAATTCATGTAGTCTAGTGTGGGGGAGCTCATCGGAACAGTTGTCATGAAAATATTTGTAGAAAAGACAGAGGGAAGCCACATCACGTCGGTGAGAAAACAACTGAAGTCGAGATTCCTGGTCAGGATGGATTATATTGCAGACACTGCTTTGAATTTTGTCAAGAATCTCGAAATATACAGCAGAGGCACCTGATCAGATATGGCAGCAGTATTAAATGCACGGACGAATATACTTAGAAACACAGTTGAAATTTCTAAGACACCTTATGAGGTAGACGACTTGGAAAATTTAGCACTCACAGGACATATTGTAGGTAAGAGGGACAAGCGGAAATTGTGAGTAGCATACCTGAAAAACTTGTACAAATGAATTGCAGAAGAGGCGCCAAGAGGAGCAGTAGGGAGATATATGTAACTTAGTCCTACACAGGATAGGAAGTTATGGTGAGTCAAGATCGCCGACAACCTGAAGGGACACATAGACGAAGAATGGAGATAGATCCTCATTGGATGCACTAATGACATGCGTGAGAATAAATAAAAGTTTCGTAACAAGCTTACTCTCCGACTTAGGAATCATGACAATGATGCCTTTTAAAGAACGGCGTGTGTGTACGTATAAGTGTTATGGGATCTTACCCATAATAATAATAATAATGGACTATTCCATACTTAATAAATACTGCGCCTCAGTCAGGAGTAGTCAAGTGGAGTCAGTAGTTCAAGTCGAGTCAAGAGTCGAGTCAGAGGCAGTCCGAAACAGAGTCGCGTTCAGACAATTACTGCAAGACATTGGAATAGTGATACTGGTCGAGACTACATTGTTCTCTCTACTAAACCTGATTGTTCATACTAACACTTTTACTTCTCTGTATATATTCCTGTTTGTAATATATCTGTGTTATTCCATACCTGTGTTCAAGTTCTTCTTTAATGGTTCTACCTTGGACTATCACCGTGGTACAAGGAACCGGACCATAACAATATGTAATGGGTTACAAACACCTAGATCCACCTTCTCAACATCTCTTCTTGAAAGGGCGCGCTTCAGGACAGATGGTGGAGGATTTAGTTTCACTAAGAGATCAGACCAAGCTACGACACAAGGAATGCTCTTCACGCGTTTCACGGCACACGTTAGTGGGACTTATTCTACGACGCTGACAAATGGACATATTGGCTGGGGAAGTTTGAATTCAGAGTTACTCTTCTCTTAGATGACTTGCCTTACCAAGGCTAGAGATCCCGGCCTGCCCTGCTATTTTTCCTATAGCTGAAAGGAGAAATATGAGGTTGAACCTGGGCCTGCTGATTCTGTTTCACCGCGCCGATAACCGTGACGCAACCAGCACAATCAAATTTAATAACTCCATGAACACGAGTCATTTATCACATCTCGAAAGCTATAATTGCTTTATTGAGTTTTGTTTTCACCAAGTGCTCCAAATCTGTGAAATTGAGCTAAGACCAGTAAGTTTGTCTGGTCGCTGAAAGAGTTTCATATTTCTCACACGTGCGAGAAATCAACGTTCTAGCTTGGGTAAAATCCAGGACTTTGAATTTCTACTTGTTACTTTCGTACTAATGCCTTCGGAAAAGACATAAACATCTCATATCCCTTTTCCATTTATGAATTGTGTATCAGAGTAGCCTGGGATTTCAAACCTTTGATGTCAGCCAGGCCAGAAATATAATACTATTGATGAGGCATGAAATACGCCGACTACCTCCACTCTTTACTGGTGGTCGTAGACCGACAGTCTGACTCAACTGGGATGAAAAGTAACTGAAATTAAAATGAAAGAAATAGTCAGAAATGAATAATGCTTCACAATGCTTCATCTCATCAAAATTCCAGATAATACTACTACTACTAATACTACAAGTGGAAATAAAGCAATTGAAATGAAGATGAAAGAAATCCTAGTAAAAAATGAATAATACTTGACAATGCTTCGCCTCATCAAAATTCCAGATAATATTACTATTACTAATACTACTAGTGGAAATAAAGCAATTGAAGATGAAAGTACTATTTGGCATATGGCTAGATTATGTTTGTTGATTTTACGAGATGTCAAACTATGTTTAATTTTGCATGGGGCACCCAGTGAGGATCACACTCACTAGTAATGGTCAATCATACAAGCCTCGTTCACAATTACCATACGCTGAATCTGGTTGCTTGATATTATAACGTGTCAACATTTGTTGGATATTTAATGTTGAAATTTGTATAGGGCACCCGGCGAGGATCGAACTCACTGCTCATTAGTAATGGTTAAACAGCTTAACGTTGGCGACTTTTACATTACTCCGAGACGCATGAAATTGTCTTTGAATAATCCTGCTACGAATTTTTTCTTCGTGTTAAAAGCACTGATAAATCAGCCTTAATACTTGCATCAACGGTTGCGTTAAAAACATTGACTCTTTGATAGCATCTGATATGTTACCAACTGTGTTAGTCCGCCTTTCTCTTCCCTTCTTACTATTTGGATAAGTTTCCCACGTGAAGAGGAGAAGTGAGAATGGAATGCTAAATTCTCTCAGTTTTTCTTTGATGTCTGGTTAGCTTTATCCGGGGGCTAAGCAGTCGACTTCCTCGTGTGTGTTTTTTTCCCCCGATAGCGTAACAGCTCGAGGGTAACCGCCCACAAGACTGTCTCCATTTGCGTAAACAGTAAACTAGCTAATAATCAGCACTAACTTTAGCTGGATAGCGAGACAGCGTTTTTCAGAGTACAAGTCACAAGACCGACAATTATCGACCTGGTTGCTGTGGGACAATAAAGAAATAAAACAAATAATAATTAAAAAAAAAAAAATCATATGTATGTGGTTTTCCAAAAAGTATCCAGCCATTTTGGATATTTTTAGAACCAGTTGCAAGGCTTTGATTTAACCTGACTGCTAATCAGATGAATCCATAATGCAATTGCTTAAACATATACTCTCCTATTGGGTTGCACAATCAGCTGTTAGACACTTGCGCAATATGTCACCGTTGCATCCACAGAGAATATGTATAAGGTTTTGCTTGAAAAACTCGTTTTTGGAAACTATTCAAATTAAGAAGGCTTTTAGAGAAGGTTTACTGAGCGAATCGTAGATAAAACTTTGGTACTTGGCTGGAAATCTGTTGAAAGCGAATCACGTTCTGGAAGACCTTCAATAAAGATAATACTTGTAAATATCGAATACATTATAGGCTGTAATGAAAAGAAATTATCAAGTGGGAATCAATATTTGATTAGCAAGTATGTTGATATGACAGTATAAGGTGGGAGATCAATTTCCAATCGTTTTAAAGTATCAAACTGATCCCCCATTTTCTAACAACAGCAGTATATTTATTTAATAGTATGTTTATTTATTTTCGTCTGGATGTTCGAGAAATCTTATTAAAGAAAAATTTACGCTCTCCGGCAGGATTCGAACATGTGTCTCTCTGGACAGAAGAATCTTCCGTTAAACCCGGCACCCGCTAACAAACTAAGCTACAGAGAATAAGTTTGTCAGGCAAGGCTGAATTGTGTCTTTAAGCGAAACTTTTTGGATCCACCAGTTCAGACCTACACAACTAAGATCTACCTTGATACGTTCACAGCGTTGAATCAATCTCATTACCCCCGTATACTATTGGTAAGAAACAAAGTTCCATATCTGTCTATATCTCTGAGATGAGGTATTATGATTACTTCCATTATTTACATTATTCGGACTGTTATCCTCAACTTCATTGCCATATTCAGAACATTTCGGCCGTTTACGCCTTTATATCTATGTGTCTCTCGATATTTTTCTATATCTCTGAGATGAGGTATTATGATTATTTGCATTATTTACATTATTCGGATTGTTATTCTCATCTTCATTGCTATATTCATAAAGTTTCGACCGTTGTACGCTCAGGCCTTCTTCAGGTGATTGGAATATCGAACCGAACCCTTTATTTCGTCCACCGGGGTAGATTGTTCTAGTTCCACGTGCCATGCCTCTTTCGGATGTCTCAGTTATTTTCCTTTGACTCAATTCTCCAAGTTTTTGTTCACGACTGCTGTAGCCTGGTATTGAACTCACAACTTTTTGGGTCTAGTCACTGGTTCTTACAAGTAAGAACGTTCCACTCCAGATATTTTCTTCCTAAGAACGGCCATTTTATGTAACAGACTCCCGAGTGTATGCTTCCCCGATTATTACAATGTTAACCTTTTTAAGCGTAATGTCAGTCCTTATCTATCCTGCATATAATTTTCACTTCTTAATTCCTCCTCTTACGGTCAACCCCGCAATGTATTCAGTTACGCTAATAAGCATAGTCTAAGAATCAGAAACTAAAATTATTTCTCACAAAAATATTTACTTTTCAACATAATCTTATTCCTTGCCACTGCACTTAATTAGGTGTTTAATATGAATCAAATAGATCGAATACTATAGAATAAAATTTTCAGATACAATTTCAGCTAAAAATTTCCTGTACACATCATTTAAACAGACGCACACCCCGACATTGTTGCGTGGTCTAATTCAAACAAGTGTGTCCCCCTAGTAGAATTAATGGTTCTATGGGAGGAGAATAGAGAGGAGACGCACGTGCAAAAGAAAAACCGCTACGAATCACTGCGATCCGACTGCGTAGAAAAGGGCTGGACATGTCATGTGCTACTTATTGAGGTCAGGTGACGTGGATTCCTTGGACAGTCAATCGTTTCCTTCATTTGGGAGGTGGGCATAAACTTAATCCATTTCATAATATGTTGTCATTGTTTACGTTAAGTTACGTTTCGTGCGCAGAAATGATCGGTCGAGAAAAATCGTCTAAGGCTTATGTTTATAAACTGTAATTCGGACATTGCTAAGCAGACGCTTCTCTGTCGCTGAATGGTTAACAGCACGTCCCATTAGAGTTACAGGTTCGATTCCTGTGAGAGAACGCATATTTTCTACGAAATTTCTCGAACATTCAGGCCGGTAAATGTAATTCATAGTGTTTAATTAAAAAAAACAAAAAAACAACAACACAAATAAAAAAAAAGAAGAGCATTTACTTAAGTAAATTATATCTCTAAAATAACGCAGAACACACACACACACACATATATATATATATGAATAAAGACAAAAGGAAAACTTATCTTAGCCGACGTGATTCGTCCAATATATATATATATATATATATATATATATATATATATATATATATAGAGAGAAATAGATATATATATATAGAGAGAGAGAGGGAGAGGAGGAGAGGGAAGTTTTTGGAGTAATGGATAACGGCTCGGATTGAGGAATCGGAGAGCCGAGTTCGAATTCAGTCGAATCCATTACATTCATTTACGTGCTAACAACCTTGGGAAAGGTATTAATCCGCTTCTCCGCCCCTCCTCAAGTTATAGGTAAATAACATAACAGACTGGGTTCTATAGCCTTGGATGGCAACTGGTCTCGGAGAAAGACAACTCGTTTGGTGGACCCTGTGCACCAGGTCTCTGTATTCGGTCCTTCAAAAAGTGTGGATGGTCCTGCACGAAACCATCACCACTATAATCAAATCATATGTGCAGGTTGTCTGGCTGTCGGTTCCTTGGAACTGAGGTGTCTGACCCTCATACGTCGTAAAACAGCCCGCGTCGATCAACGACTGGAGAGTCCACGACATATATATGTGTGTGTGTGTGTGTGTGTGTGTGTGTGTGTGTGTGTGTGTGTGTGTATAAAATATATAATATATATATATATATATATATATATATATATATAATTATTTATATATTATGTGCGCGATACTTACTAGAAAGCGGTCAATATCAGAGATAGAGCTAACATATTTGGTTGGATTGATGTGAGTTTGTGACCCTGGGTTTCACGCTTTTGCGATCGTCATATATATATATAAACAAAGATAACATTTTAAGAAATCTTTAAATAATACTAATGGAAACATCTTAATAGCCTTAAATAAAGTTCATCTAAGTACCTTTCGGCCATCCCTTCTTCAGAAACATATCGTTGATGAGAAAACCTGCAGTCAATTTAAGAAGACCCGCCCTGTTTAGGCAAAATGAGAACTTTACCATACCCTTCCTCTTCTGCCTGGACACTAAGCCGTTTTCATAATTTCTTCATTTATTCTCCATTATTTAATTAATTAATTCTTCATAATGCATTGTTCATAATTGGCATAATTACTTTGCCAAGCTTTGTTATATATATATATATATATATATATATATATATTTGATCGGTGCAATTATGACTTTCTCGTTCTACATTTTCTTTTCAATTTTCTGCGATAATAATTTATTGTCTACGATGATTAGATCTCGTTTTTCTTAGAAATTCTAAAATCAAGAAAAAATTTGTCTTTATTATTAGTACTTTCTTTGATTTCTGGTATAGACTCATTTCTTTCCGGGTCCCAACCAGAGACTTAAGGTCAGAAATGTCATTATGACATTTTCCACTGATTACCTCCACCTAAAAAAACAAAAAAACAAGATCACATACATTTGACATGGATAAAGTTCTTTGTAATGTGTGAGTTGTACTTGTGAGTAAATTTTTTTTTTGTATTTCTTTACGGCATGGGCTACCAGGAATCCCTTCAATGAGTCGATTGGAATTTTTTTCTAATCAATCTGGGGGTTCCAACTAAAACTGGAATTATTGATGTCATGTGCCACATTTTTGAGATTTCGATTTCAAGGTCCTTTTATTTGGATAGTTTTATGAAGATCTTCAAAGATACATTACAGTCTGCAGGGACTGCCATGTCAATAAGGAGGCAATTTCTGCATTTTCTGTCTCTCATCCCGATGTCTGGACGATAAGCTTTGATTGTTCTGTCTCTGTGTATTGTAAAGTCGCATATCATTATTATTATTATTATTATTATTATTATTTCCTTTGATTTTTGTTCTATGCACATTACCTTCCGGGTCCCAATCAGAGATCTAAGGTCAGGAACGTCTTCATGACATTTTCCACTAAACAGTTTTATAAAAAAAACAAAAAAACTAACACACATATTTTACATAGATAAAGCTCTTCTTCTTCTTCTTCTTCTTCTTATTATTATTATTATTATTATTATATTACTATTTCTGCTATAGTCACACTACCTACCAACTCTGTGGGAAGACCTAAGGCAGGTAATGTTGTTTTGTTATGGCTACATTTCATGATTTGTTTTTCTAACCCCCATAACATCACTAGTGTTACTACATGGACAAAGTTCTTCACATTGTGTGGGTTGTACTTATCAATAAAAAATGTTGTATTTCTTTTAAGCTAGGATTTCAAGGGATTTTTTTCAATGTGTTGTTACATTCCTTATCATTCCAAGTGCACCTACTATGACTGGTACTACTCTTGTTTTCAATTTCCAATTTTTCTATTTCGATTCCCAAGTCTTTAAACTTCGATTATTATTATTATTATTGTTGTTGTTGTTTTATTTCCTTTGGTTTCTGTTGCATACTCATTTCTGTCTGGATCCCGACCAGTGACCTAAGGTCAGAAACGTCTTCATGACATTTTCCACTAAACAGTTTTGCAAAAAAACAAAAAACAAACAAAAAAAAACAAAGAACACACATATTTTACATAGATAAAGCTCTTCTTCTTCTTCTTCTTCATCTTCTTCATCTTCTTCTTCTTATTATTATTATTATTATATTACTATTTCTGCTATAGTCACACTACCTACCAACTCTGCGATAAAATTTAAGGCAGGTAATGGTGTGTTGTTATAGCAACATTTCATGATTTGTTTTTCTAATTCCCATAAAATCACTAGAGTTACATGGACAAAGTTCTTCTCAGTGTGTGGGTTGTACTTATGAAGACATTTTTTAAAAATTTCTCTTAAGCTGGGATTTCAAGGGATATTTTTCAATGTGTTATTGCATTCCATTTTGTTTTTATCATTCCAAGTGCACCTACTATGACTGGTACTACTCTTGTTTTCAATTTCCAGTTTTTTCTATTTTGATTTCCAGGTCTTTAAACTTCGATTATTATTATTGTTGTTATTATTATTATTATTATTATTATTATTATTATTTTCTTTGATTTCTGGCGTTTACACATTTCTTTCCGGGTCCCGCCCAAGGACCTAAGGTTAGAAATGGCGTCATGACACTTTCCACTGACAAAAAAAAAAAAAAAAAAAAAATTAAATTACGTAGATAAAGCCCTTCGTAAGGTGTGGGCTGTACTTGTCAGAACAATTTTTTGTATCTCCTTAAGGCATGGACTTCCAGGAATCCCTTCAATTAGTCTACTGCAATCATTTCCAACCAGTCCTAGGGCTCCAACTACAACAGGGATTGTTGATGTTTCCATATGCCACATTTTCGAGATTTCTAATTATCATTATTATTATTATTATTATTATTATTATTATTATTATTATTTCCTTTGATTTCTGGTGTATACTCATTTCTTTCCGGGTCCCGACCAGAGACCTAAGTTCAGAAATGTCATCATGACATTTTCCACTGAGCAATTAAAAATAGATAAAGCCTTTCGTAAGGTGCGGGCTGTACTTGTGAGTACAATTTTTTGTATTTCTTTAAAGTATGTGCTACCAAGGATTCCTTCAATGAGTCTATCGGAATCTTTTCCAATCAATTTGAGGGCTCCAACTACAACTGGAATTGTTGATGTTCTCATGCGCCATATTTTTGAGATTTCGATTTCAAGGTCCTTGTATTTTGATAGTTTGTTGAAGATCATCAAAGATACATTGCAGTCTTCAGGAACTGCCATATGTCAATAAGGAAGCACATTTTCTCTTTGCGGGTCTCTAATCACGATGCCAGGGTGATTATCTTTGATTGTTCTGTCTCTTTGTATTGTGAAGTCCCATAAAATTACTACAGGTTTTATCTCCGTAACTGGGTCTGGGTGATGTTCATACCAATTTCTTTCAGTTTCCTTTCCGTAAATGTTGCAGATTTTCCAGTGCAGATACTGGCCCACTCTGTTATGCTGGGATTATATTCAGTGGGTGCCAATATCACGCAACCTGATACAAGATTGGTCGATTGTTTCTCGATATTTATCGCAGAATCTGTATTTTGGACTAACACAATATTTCCGTATGTGTGTTTGGTAATTTCTACTTAGCAAGCATTGATCCTGTGCAGCAAGAATAAAGCCTTCAAATCCAGCTTTTAACCCTGAACTACGTAGCCACTGATGGGTGCGGGGTTATTATTATTATTATTACTGTTTTAAATTTCTGGTGTGTACACATATCTTTCCGGATTCCGCCCAGAGATTTAAGGTCAGAAATGGCATCATGACATTTTCAGTGACCAATTAAAAAAAAACAACAAAACACACACACACACACACACACACACACACACACGCTCCATCACATATTCTACATAGATAAAGCCCTTCTTAAGGTATGGGCTCTACTCACAAGAACAATTTTTTGCATTTCTTAAAGGCATAGGCTTCCAGGTATCTCTTCAATGAGTCTACTGGAATCTTTTCCAATCAATCCGAGGGCTCCAACTACAAAAGAGATTGTTGATGTTTCCAAGCGCCATATTTTTGAGATTTCGATTTCAAGGTCCTCTTATTTTGATAGCTTTTTGGAGATCATCAAAGATACATTGCAGTTTTATTATTATTATTATTATTATTATTATTATTATTATTATTATTATTATTTCCTTTAATTTCTGGTGTGTACTAAGGCATCATGGCATTTTCCACTGAGCAATTAAAAAATCACACATATTTTACATAGAAAAAGCCCTTCGTAAGGTGTGGGCTTTACTCGTGAGTACAATTTTTTTTGTATTGCTTTAAGACATGGGCTTCCAGGAATCCCTTCAATGAGTCTAATGGAATCTTTTCCAATCAATCCGTGGGATCCAGCTACAGTTGGAATTGTTGATGTTCCCATGGAAAATAATGTAAATAATCATAATACCATATCTTAGAGATATAGACAGATATATAGAGAGACATAGATATAAAGGCCGGAGCGTACAACAGCCGAAATGTTGTGAATATGGCAATGAAGATGAGGATAACAATCCGAATAATATAAATGATGCTAATAATCATAATACCTCATCTCAGAGATATAGACAGATATATAGAGATACGTAGACATTAAGGCCGGAGCGTACAACTACCGAAGGGTTGTGAATATGGCAATGAAGATGAGGATAACAGTCCGAATCGTGTAAATAATGTAAATAATCTGTGAGGAGATTGTCCAGTATTCACTGCAATATAAGAGTATTCATACCACATAGCAGTTCAGCCATTTTTTCTTTGTTTCTAGCATCTCTTAGTACTTTGCTTAGCTTTAGGAAGGCAACTTTCGCTAATCCAATGTGCGTTTGGATTTCGATGCCCCATTTTCTATCCTCTGTTAAGACTTATTCCCTGATGCTTAAACTTCTGTCCTTGTTTGATGTTCACACTTCCAAATCGTCGTTCGCATCTTGGGTTTTTTTTCCCTTGCCGACAACCACACTTTTTGTCTTCTTTCAGTTGATGGTTAGTCCTTTATTCGCGCTTTCTTTTATTACCTTGTCTCAGTGGTCCTGTAGTTATCATTCCGTATCTGCCATCAACACAGTGTCATCTGCGTATCCTATATTGTAAAGATTATATCCACTGATAATAAATCCTGGTAGACTTTCCAGCTCTTTTAACACAGGATCGCTGTAAAGTTGAATAAATGGTTCAATATCATTCGCTTTCTAGGGGATCACCGTTCCTACCCAGTTATGCCTTACATTCACTTGAATGATTTATGAATCTGTGCTTGTGACAAGAAATTTACTATTTTATGCTTCGTCATCAGTTACTTCATTATTAATCCACATTTCTTAGATATTTAATTTAGTTTATTGTATTCTGTCACAAAGCGTCGCTTAGATTGGCTAGAAAGGTAGTGGAGAGAACATTCCGACCTGGAATGTCAGTATCTGATATTTAAAAAATATATTCATTAGGTTCTAAACCAGACCACTGACGCTGCTGAAAAATACACGACGACCTCGACCAGAAATGTTTCCCATTTGTTGATTTGCAGTCCTATAGTTTTTTCAGAAAGGAAGGAAGACGCTAAAATAAGTGGATCGCTGCAGGGAAAAAAGAAAATGGCGTCTGTTGCTAGGAAACTGTTGCAGTCATTATGTTTGACCAGACGACAGCGTGATGTTCACATTTGGTTATTGATTTGTTATGTTCAGTTTTGAACGAAACGTAGATGCAGGATGTGAGGCATCCAGTGAGAATCAAATTCATTATATACATTACACTACTGTATATATGATTTTCCTTCGCCTTTCTTTTTTTTTCCTTTTAAATGGTGGATACGGCTAAAGATGATGACGAATGAAAATGGTGAAATTTAAGATCAAATAAAAAAAAATGATTGAAATAAAACAAATTAAAAAGCGAGAAAGTTAAAAAAAAAACCAACAAAAAACACATACACAGAGAAAAAAATAGCATCCAAACAAAAGTAAGAGAAAAAGAAAAAGAAAAATAGTCTATGTAATAAGTCGTAACGAATAGACAGACGGACAGAGCTAAGTCCAATTTACTGTGATGTCGACCGGACGAATGGACACGTCGCAAATTGTCACGCCTTGTAGTTACTATATATGCTAATCACCTGTCTTTTACAAGGTCCAGGCTTTGACTAACCTTTTGGTGTAAGAACCTGTTCGACTGCTGCTAAATGTTGTCGAACTGGTATGAGGTAATAAAAATTAACTATGGATGTCATGTGACAAAAAACACACACGCAAAAAAAAAAAAAAAAACAAAAAACAAAACAGGGCCAATGTCTATTGTTTTTTTTTTTTTTGTTCAATGTGTCTATGAGTCTTATTAACTTAATTTTTATTTATTTCAATTATTGTTTACTTAATTTTCGATTAAATTTTTGTTTTATTTAGGATTTAATCATCCTTTTCTTTATTATTATTTTTACGTTTTAATTTAATTTTAAATGGAGATTTTCAATTTAATTCTTGTTTTCTCATCTGCATTTTTTCTTTTTTGCTCCCTTTTCCTTACTCTTTTATTCTTTCTTTCTTTAGTCTTTCATTTCGCCTTTCCTTCTTTCTTTCTTTCGTTTCTCAATCATTTATTTCATTCTTTCTTTATTAACTTGTCTCTTTCTACTCGTCCCTTGCAGATCATTCACATCTTTCTTTCTTTCTTTCTTTCTTTCTTTCTTTACTCGTTCATTTTTCTTTCTTTCTTTCTTTGCTCGTTCATTTTCTCTTTTCTTTCTTTCTTTCGTTACTCGTTCATTTTCTCTTTTCTTTCTTTCTTTCGTTACTCGTTCATTTTCTCTTTCTTGTTCATTTTCTTTTTCTTTTTTCTTTTGTTACTCGTTCATTTTCTCTTTCTTTCTTTCGTTATTAGTTCATTTTCTCTTTTCTTTCTTTCTTTCGTTACTCGTTCATTTTCTCTTTTCTTTCTTTCTTTCTTTCGTTATTCGTTCATTTTCTCTTTTCTTTCTTTCTTTCGTTACTCGTTCATTTTCTCTTTCTTGTTCATTTTCTCTTTCTTTTTTATTTTGTTACTCGTTCATTTTCTCTTTTCTTTCTTTCTTTCTTTCGTTATTCGTTCATTTTCTCTTTTCTTTTTTTCTTTCGTTACTCGTTCATTTTCTCTTTTCTTTCTTTCTTTCGTTATTAGTTCATTTTCTCTTTTCTTTCTTTCTTTCGTTACTCGTTCATTTTCTCTTTCTTGTTCATTTTCTCTTTCTTATTTTCTTTCGTTACTTGTTCATTCATTCTTTCTTTCGTTATACGCTCATTTTTTCTCTTCTTTCTTTCAGATTCGTCTCTAACAGTCACGCTCTCTTTCTCTTCATCTATTCTTTAATTTTTCTGAGAAGAAAAATCTGGAATGAAAGGAAGATAACAAAGGAGACACTTTCATTTCTCTTTCTTTCCCTTTTCTCTCAATTCATTTATTCATCATTTCTCTTTGTCTTCTTTTTAAGTATTAATAGTTTCTTCTCCTTTAAACATTTTATCTGCACCCCCCCTCCCACGTGGTAATCAAATAAGCACATCCCATCTCCCCTCTCGTTTGTAACCATCCATCACAATAAAATAAACGTTTTTTAGCATTAAAGCAGAATGAGTCAATGATGGAGAACGAGGAGGAGGAGGAGGCTTTCTCTTTCTCTTCCTCTTCCTCTCTTGCCGAACTCTCTGTTTCCCGTCGGAGAGGAATCCAGACGAGGCTATGCTGAAGGGCAGAGTCTCGTTTGGGGATGTAGACAAATCCAACCCCGTGTATACGGGGTTTACGGGCAATTTTTGCCCAAGCCTACGGAGTCTGAACGCCCCACGTTTAAACTGGCCTTGTGCCACATCTTGCCCTGTGGGGAGGTTAGTAAATAGAGAAAAGGGGTCAAATAAAGCTTCGTAGGCTTCACAACATTACACCCCCTTTGAATTTGAAATTGAATTACACATCTTCATGTTCGAAACGCCACTATGCGATTGTAATACCATGTCTGTGTGATCATGACCCTCCACAGTTTCTTTTTCGTTTTTATCCGTGAATTGCCATAACTCCTCGGAAACTTAGTGGGATGTTTTTCCACGATCTTGAATTCAGAATTTTTCCTTTTATTAGACCGGTCTTCCAAAGATTAAACTGAATCGTAAATGATTTGAAAAAAAAAAAAAAAGAAAAAAGAAAAAAAGAAAGGTGAAATGAACGAGTAACAGAAGAATGAAAGAAAGAAAAAGAAAGGAGAAATATACTAATAAAGAAAGAAAGAAAATAAATGAACGTATAACGAAAGGAAGAAAGAAGAAAAATGAACGTGTAAAGAAAGAAAGAAAGAACAAATGAACCAATAACGGAAAAAAGAAAGAAAAAAAGAGGACAAAGAAGGAAAAAAACGAAAAGAATAAATACAGATGACAGAACAAGAATGAAATTGAAAAATGTCGATTTAAAATTAAAATCGTAAATAATAATAAACAAAACGATGATTAAATCCCACATAAAAATAATCTTAAACTAAATAAAGAATAATTAAACTAAATAAAAAATAATCTTAATAATAATCATAAACGCAGTGAACAAAAAAAAAAAAAATCAATAGACATTTGCCCTCTGTCTTTTTGATTTCATGATATCGTTAAAAATTTAATCCATAGCTGGTGGGAGTCATGGAAAAGAGACGGTTATGCCTTTTCCAAGAGCATTAGTGCGAAAGTTGACGTTACAGACTTGGCCAGAATTTCAATTTTTGCCATACCAACCCATTCTTATTTACATGAAAAACAACCAGAACGTATAAAGTTGCATAACTGGTGTCCAATTCTAAAATGGTGGTTTATTAAATGATGAAAGGAATACTCTAACTAGACATGCATTAAAATATTTTTAATGAAAAGCAAAAAAAAAAAAAAAATATTTTCAGTTTCGTTCATGATCAATTCAGAAAAATAATGTGCAATTTTAGCTCTCATTTATTAAATGGAGTTTAGTTTAGTAGGCACAAGTATAGCGTGCACCCACTATGGATCATACTCACTACCGAGTAATAATGGAATATACCATATGGATTACTCATCCGGTAATGTATAACAACAGATAGATTTTCGTTAGCTCTCACTAAAAAAAACGAAAACTAACTCAGAGTTCCTTACGTGGTACGTCCATCTGCATACGAACATCATGAAAAAAAAAAGCAAAGGCAAAATGCTATATCTAAAGTACCTATTGAGTATCTGTTTATATTTCTGAGATGAGGTATTATGTACAATATTTACATTATTCGGACTATTGGCCTCAACTTTGTCGCCATATTTATTACAATGTTTCGGCCCTTTAGTATCTGTCTACATTTCTGAGATGAGGTATTATGTACACTATTTACATTATTTGGACTATTGTCCTCATCTTTGTTGCCATATTTATTACAACGTTTCGGCCTTTCAGTATCTGTCTATATTTCTGAGGAGGTATTATGTAGACTATTTACATTATTCGGACTATTGTCCTCATCTTTGTCGCCATATTTATTACAACATTTCGGCCGTTGTACGCTCCGGCCTTCTTCAGGTGGTTGGAATGTCGAACTGAACCTTTTATTTTGCGCGCTCGGGTAGACTGTTCTAGTTCCACGTGCCATGTTTAATGGATGTCAGTTATCAGTTATCTCCTGTTAATTCCCCCCCCCTCCAAGTTCTCTACTGCCTTAACCAGGTATTGAAAATCACACACTTTGGGTCCTGTCACTGGATCTAACCTTTATCCACTGTGCCATGTGTCCTTAAGGACTTGGAATAAAGAGTTCAGTTTGGCATTCCAACCACCAGAAGAAAGCCGGAGCGTACAACGGCCGAAACGTTGTGATAAATATGGCAACAAACATAAGGACGATAGTCCAAACAATGTAAATAATGTAACCATCAATTCATTTCTCTTGTGTAACAAATCGGGGTTATTTACGTGTTTTAAAATAACTAATTTTACAACAAGACATAAATTACATCTATTGCCTTTCCCATTGTAAGATTTGGCTCTTGCTACAATATCCCAGGTGGTAAAAGGTGTATTAGCACCATTCTTTAATTGCTGGAAATATTTAGAGAGATACCGCAAAATAAATAAATATATTAAAATAACGGTATATTTTCTGCATGAATAATCTTTTAATCAAATTAACTCTATTGTTGTATATCAGAAAAATGCTTTTGAAATCATTAAATGTAAAATTATTCAAGTGCAATTTTCATCAGATGCAAATTTAATAAACGCAAATCATTTCGTTAAATGAATGTAGAAATAAATTGAAAAAATTAGAATAATGATAATCGATCACCCCAATGTACTCAAAACATGAACCGAAAAAAAATTGT
>CAHIKZ030001389.1:90000-147500 GCA_903632075.3 Acanthosepion pharaonis | reverse complement strand
CGCACATGCGCAAACACACAAACACACACACATGCACACACACAGACGCTCGTATGATGATAAACTACATCCAGTAACAAGGTCAGAAATTGCTGTTGTCTCCAGATCCACCCTGACCGAGTGTGGTAGCACCTGTTAGGGGGTTCCAACTATGGGCAAATAGTGAACCCCAAAACTGGGGTCAAAACATTATGAAAGTAGAACATTATGAAAGTAGAACAATACATTTTCATAATAATAATAAAAAAATACCACAAAAACATTCATGGAAAAAGAAGAGAAAAATTACCAGAAATACGGTTTGGAAAAAAAATTACACAAGGAAATCAAATTTCGTCATTAAATGACCCATATAGAATTGATATGTCGATCAACAAAGCAAATCAAAGCAAGCGCACGCACATGCGCCCCCTGCCCAATAGTAACCATCCGTTTATTTTGCGAGATGAAGTTAGCGCCCTGTTTGGTAAAAATTCAGTCCTTTGGCGATGGTAAATGAAGGCTATACAATGGCCAGATTACACGGCTTCCCTCTCGGCCGTACCGAAAAGATCCAAAGAGATACAAGGCATTAACAGCCAACCGCATTCGTAGGCCCACTCCGGGTTTTCTATCCGGATTTACTTCCATAGCCTTTTCCGTGTTTGAATATGACTGCAAGACAGCGGAGTTTTAAAATCCAGGTTTTCCTTCCCCTAGATGGAGTGCCTTCCTGGGCTGTCGACTTCCATCTACCCGAGGCGGCTGATCATGAGGCGTCAGTTTTCCGCCTTCGCCCTGGACTTAATTATCAGAAGTTATTTAAGGGAGACATTTTATAGACAGCGGGAGCTTGTCCTCACTATCACTCCCGGCTGTGACAACCATTGCACCATATATAATGCACGTATATAAAGATTATATATATATATATATATATATATATATATATATATATATATATATATATATATATATAATGGAAGTTTTAATAATAAAAAAGAAAAAGCCAACTCTTAACAATATTAACTACGAACAAGGCCACAATGTGCTAACCGTATTCGGAAATTAAAACATCCCTACAACACACTAAAGCATACACATAATGCACAGACTCAATTAAGCTAAGAAATCGAATCATCCTTGATAATGGCTAAAGGTATAGCCGAAAGCGCTCGGAACTATAAAACATTTGGACAGTTTTTACACACCCTTTGTCCAGAAAAGAAAGCTCTTGTTCGAACACAAGAAAAATTAAATAAAAAGATTAACCGTAGTACCTTGTTTGTCGATTTTAATGAAACATGCATAAACGAAGGATCGCTGCCAAAATATACAAATATATATATATATATATATATATATATATATATATATATATATATATATATATATATATATATATATGTGTGTGTGTGTGTGTGTGTGTGTGTGTGTGTGTGTGTGTGTGTGTGTGCGTGTGCAGATATGTAGAAAAATAGCAAAGAACACGTTAGGTAAATAATCCGGAGTTCTTTAGTATTTTTGTTTTTATTTTTAAAAAACAGTGCTCCATAAAAAGTAGACCTTAAATTATATGAGGTTTTTTGCTCTCGGTTTTGAAACATGAGAACTCTTATGTAGCGAAGGAATCTTTTTTAAAAAATAATTAAATATATATATATATATATATATATATATATATATTATTATTATTATTATTATTATATAATGTACGTATATAAAGATTATATATACTACGTATTTTAGAAACCTTAAAAATATTTATAGTTATATATCGAATCTCACAATGGATGATTTGTCAGTGAGGTAACCTCTTGATAATTTCGGCCTGGGTAAACGTTCGGTACATTTGGAAAGTTCGGAAGCCGTCGATGGTTGTGCTAGCACGAAGTCACAAGTCATCGTGACCGAGTGTTCGAGTGTACTGCCATTGTTCAAACTGTTGATCACGCTATAATCATGTGCTGCGTCCCAGAAATTCAATATAGTTGCATTGTAAACCACTGGCTAGCTCTGTGGGCGTGGAAGAAACACAAATGTGTCTGCAAACAGAATTAGCTAACACACACATACACACACACACACACACACACACACATATATATATATATATATATATATATATATATATAGTGTTTATACGTTATTTTATAGATACAAATATTTAAGTAAATGCTCTGTTTATAATAAACTGTACTAACAATATTTACCGGCCTGAATGTCTGAGAAATTCCATAGAAAATATGTGTCCTCCGACAGGAATCGAACCTGTATCCTACACGTAACCGTCATATTGCTTAACATGCTTTAGCTACAGAGGAACCATCTGGTTAGTAAGGTCAAATTACTGCTTTTAAACTACACATTTCCCATGATTTCTCTCGAACGCTCATATCTGTTCAAAGCGTATCTTAACGTAAATAAATGACATTATTATATATTATGAAATAGACTTAGTCTGACAATTATTTTAATATATTTTCTGTTTATACGTTCTTTTTTATAGATACAAATATTTAAGCAAATGCTCTTTTTATAATAAACTGTATTAACAACATTTACCGGCTTGAATGTCCGAGAAATTTCGTAGAAAATATGTATTCGCCGACAGGAATCGAACTTGTATCCTACTCACATATCATATATATATATATATATATATATATATATATATATATATATATATATATATATATATATACACTTGTTGAGGCAAGTTTCGTTGAATAGTTTAGACAAGTTTTGTCTGTATATTTTCAACAGGATCCGTTCATATTCTCGGATGAGCTTTCTGGTGTCGGTATTAAAAGAAGAGAGAAAATTACCGTGTTGATACACACTATTTTATTCCGAGTACTTTCGACATTAACACAATGTCATGCTCAGGGTGTGTTTTTAAAACAAAAATATAATATTCATTATTTCCAAAGACAAAATTGTATATTCATCTGAAAGCTATAATTTTACATGTGGAGTGAGGATCGCTAATTTTTGTGCCATGTGGTATATGGTATATTCTTAAACCTCGTCAAAATATATTTTACAATTAACTTTCTTCTATTAGTAGAACAAATTATCCCAGCTTCAGGCCTAGACTGTTAACGTTCAATTTTGCACTAATGCTTTTGGGAAAGGCAAGAATACATCTCCTACCCTCCCAAATATGAATTAAATAGAATGGTGGACTTGACTCTCTAGACTTGATGGCAACCAGTTTTGTTTAGAATGACAACTCCGACATTAAGGAATTTGGAAGCCATTCCATTATATTTCCCAACAAGTGATAGCGAATCACAGATAATAAAGAAAAGGAACCTGTGGAAAGCCGTGATCGGCTATATCCTGAAGAGAGGTGATAATTAGAATTAAATAATTATTAGAATCGACAAAGTTATAGGAACGTATTGAAAATAAGTAAGGGATTGTCAGGAATGAATGCAAGCATTATTGATAGAATAGGGCTCTTATATGTAGAATGGAAATGCATCGCTAATGATTTTACTATAGGAATGCATTGCAAATGAGGAAGGAAGTAGCCAGGAGTTAATGCAAGCATTACTGACAGAGTGAGTTTGGTGAGGTAAGCGTGCCTTTAAGTTGCAGCTAAGATATGACATTCATCACCTAGCCGAAATATCTGAGGTTATCAAATGAAATAATAATAATAACAAAATATTTGCAGATAGATTCTACAGCCTTCTGTGTAGAATTGAGAGTAAAGAAAATCAAATTTTAGTAGCACTGGGGCTTTCAAAAGCGACCCAATCTGTCATCCTTGCTGTTAAGATTGTTTTTTAGAGTAGAGTTATATAAAGAATATACAAAAACTAGGGCTTTGTGTTTATGACTTGTTTGTAAAAGGAAAGTGTTCTGCCATTTAATATCCACGTTTGTTAAGCGGGTATTAATGATCTGTAAGCTTGTTTGCTACTTAGTAAAGAAATATATAAAGTTTACTATGGCAAAAAGTGGGGGATCTTTTTATGCCTTGTTTGTAAAAGGAAAGTGTTCTCCCATTTAATATCCACGTTTGTTAAACGGGTATTGATGATCTGAAGCTGGTTTGCTATTAAGTAAAGAAATATATAAAGTTTACTATGGCAAAAAGTGGGGGATCTGTTTAGGCACGGTTTGTAAATGGAAAATGATCCCTCTCTTAATATCCACATGTTTGTTAAGCTGGTATTGATGATCTGTAATCTGGTTTGCTACTAAGTAAAGAAATAGAGTTTACTATGGCAAAAAGTGAGGGTTCTGTTTATGACTTGTTTTTAGAAAAGTATTCCCCCACTTAATATCAATTTGTTTGTTAAGCGGGTATTGTTGATCTGTTTGCCAAAGAATAATATGCGAAATCTGCTATGGCAAAAAATGGGGGTTCAGTTTATAATTTGTTAAAGAAATGAAAATAATCACTCACTTTTGAATTGACTTTTTTTCTCGCTGGTCTCCCCTCAAAGTCCGAAATAGCGAAATTATTTTTCTTTCTTTTCCTCTTTGAAGAAACTTGTTTGTAATTTAGCATGTGACACATATAAACCAGTTATAAACAAAAGCAAATGATCAGGCACGTGATATTCAAGTGCGAAGCAGGCTTGAGTTTGAGACTGGGTCAAAATGCAAAGAAGTGGTTAGGTGGGTGAATATTAGTGTCATATCAATCTACCAAACCGGCCTGCCTACCATGAAAATCAGCGGATTTCGAACACAGAAAGAGATAGCTATTTGAGACATTCTTTTTTCTGCAGTAGAAAAGGTGTTCGTAAAATTATGTTATGATGGATTAAATAACCAAGTTGTTGCTAAAAAAACAATTGATCACACGCAAACACTGGTAATGGATAACGGCTTGGATTGAGGAATCGGAGAGCCGGGTTCGAATTCCAGTCGAATCCATTACATTCACTTATGTGCTAATACCCTTGGGAAAGGTGTGAATCCTCTTCTTCTCCCTCCAGCTATGGGTAAATAGCAGGACAGGATGGGTTCTATAGCCTTGGATGGCAACTGGTCTAGGAGAAGGAAAACTCTGAATTCAAAACCTGCGGAGGGTCGTTTGGGGACCTTGTGGCACGTAGTGCACCAGGTCTCTGTAATCGGCCCTTCAAAAAGTGTGGATGGTCCTGCACGAAACCTTCACCGCTATAATCAAATCTCATGTGCTGTTGTCGGGCTGTCGGTTTCCTGGGAACTGATCAGAAGCCTATACATGCGGGTTTGGGGACCGCTTGTGAATTCCAAATTCCCATGAAAATTCCCATGAAACTCCAATATTGGAGCCGGCTCAATCCATCCCGGGTGAATACGGTTACAAGACAAGATACAGCAATAAAGGAAGCCTACAAATTACAAATATAAAAATCACCTACACGGACTTACTGCATTTTCTTGTGCATAATACAAGAAATATTGGAGCCGGCTCAACCCACCTCGGGTGAATGCCGTTACAAGAACAAGAAAGAGACTGGTGTATGGCTGATGCTAACCACCTTCAGACTAACACATTACACCTTCTTAGTCTCACGTTTTCCACTGACATGAAATGGGGCGATTATATTGAACTGATTGCTTGTTCTGTTGCTGGAAAAGTTGGTTCACTGTGTCATGCTAGACAATCTTTCTTGTCAGAATTCATTTTGTACATTTACAAACCTACTATTTGTCCGTGAATTGAATATTACTGATATATCTGGTCTGGTGACGAAATCCAATGAAGAATCTGTAATGTTATCGGTCCTGACCTGGCATCTCGACTTCAGTCATTTTCCCCATCACTGTAACGTGATTTCCTTTATTTTTTCTGTCAATATTTTCATGACAGTTGTTCCATTGAGCTGTCCTCCTTGTTACCTTGACTGCATGAATTTAAGCGTAATACTAGATTGGCTATTAGGTCTCATTGTTTTATTGTTGAAATAACTAGATGTAACCGGAAGTTCTATTCGCATTTCTCACCTTTGGAAATCTCTTCCGGTTTTCAGCTTCCCTGCAACGTTCAATCTTTAAAAAAAATTGAATGCAACACCAATCGCCACCTTTTGTCTTCCTGAAACCTGTTCTTTTATTGTCCTTTCGCCTCACAAACGGTAACTAATTCTCTCCCGCTACTGCTGCGTCTTAGTGACATTATCGCCTTACTTGAGATGAAATGATTTTAAAAAAACTCCACTTTAGAGTTTTCCCAGTAAGTCTGGTGACGAATTATCCCCTGTCGTTGTTGCCTTCTTAGATTGACTTTACTCCAGGCACTATTAACGTATTTAAATAGCTGGCTGGTCGTTTTTGAGTATAGCGTCCGCTAGAATACTTGCCTAATCCCTGTTGCAGACGCCGGCACAGGCACATTTGTATTTCTTAAAGCCTACAGAGCCAACGTTTAGTTTATACTACCACTTATACTGAGCGGTTTATGCGAGAGTGTGCAAAATCTGGCGTAATTAATACGTTTTGACCACGGTCAGTGCGTTCAAACCGACAGGCCACGACTAATTGCGACTTCGTTCTAGAAACCAATATGTTCAAACCATCAGTCACAATGACTTATGACTTCGTGCTAGCTACCAGTACGTTCAAGCCCTCGGTGACGTTGTCTTGTGACTGCGTGGTAGCTCCCAGTACGTTCAAGCTCTCGGTCACGTTGACTTGTGACTTCGTGCTAGCTCCCAGTACGCTCAAGCCCTCGGTTACGTTGTCTTGTGACTTCGTGCTAGCTCCCAGTGCGCTCAAGCCCTCGGTCACGTTGACATGTGACTTCGTGCTAGCTCCCAGTGCGCTTCAAGCCCTTGGTCACGTTGTCTTGTGACTTCGTGCTAGCACCCAGTAGGCTCAAGCCCTCGGTCACGTTGACTTGTGACATCGTGCTAGCTCCTAATACGCTCAAGCTCTCGGTCACGTTGACTTGTGACTTCGTGCTAGCTCCCAGTAAGCTCAAGCCCTCTGTCAGGTTGACTTGTGACTTCGTACTAGCTCCCAGTACGCTCAAGCCCTCGGTCACGTTGTCTTGTGACTTCGTGCTAGCCCTTATACGCTCAAGCCCTCGACTTGTTCGTGCTAGTCCCAGTACGCTGAAGCCCTCGGTCACTTGTGACTTCGTGCTAGCTCCCAGTACGCTCAATCCCTCGGTCACGTTGACTTGTGACTTCGTGCTTAGCTCCCAGTACGCTCAAGCCCTTGGTCACGTTGCGCTCAATCCCAATACGCACAAGCCCTCGGTCACGTTGACTTGTGACTTCGTGCTAGCTCCCAGTACGCTCAAGCCCTCGGTCACGTTGACTTGTGACTTCGTGCTAGCTCCCAATACGCTCAAGCCCTCGGTCACGTTGACTTGTGACTTCGTGCTAGCTCCCAGTGCGCTCAATCCCTTGGTCACGTTGTCTTGTGACTTCGTGCTAGCTCCCAGTACGCTCAAGCCCTCGGTCACGTTGACTTGTGACTTCGTGCTAGCTCCCAATACGCTCAAGCCCTCGGTCACGTTGACTTGTGACTTCGTGCTAGCTCCTAGTACGCTCAAGCCCTCGGTCACGTTGTCTTGTGACTTCGTGCTAGCTCCCAGTACGCTCAAGCCCTCAGTCACGTTGTCTTGTGACTTCGTGCTAGTTCCCAGTACGCTCAAGCCCTCGGTTACGTTGACTTGTGACTTCGTGCTAGCTCCCAGATACGCTCAAGCCCTCTCATTCCTGACATCATTCGTCACGTTGACTTGTGACTTGACTTGTGACTTCTTGCTAGCTCCCCATACGCTCAAGCCCTTGGTCACGTTGACTTGTAACTTCGTGCTAGCTCCCAGTACGCTCAAACCCTCTGTTCACGTTGTCTTGTGACTTCGCCCGCGGTCAAACCCTCTGTCACGTTGTCTTGTGACTTCGTGCTAGCTCCCAGTACGCTCAAGCCCTCGGTCACGTTGACTTGTGACTTCGTGCTAGCTCCCAGTACGCTCAAGCCCTCGGTCATTCTGACTTGTGACTTCGTGCTAGCTCGTAGTATATCCCAAACCCTCGCTCAAGTCTCCAGTCACGCAAATCTTGTGCGCCATCGTGCTAAGCCCTCAGACCGATAACATCAAATTCCTCGGTCAATAAATCGCTTGACCTTTGTTACCTGACTTCGTAATGGTCTGAATCCTAATACGCTCAAGTAAAATCAACGTTGACTTGTGACTTCGAGCTCAATCCCAGTAATGCTCAAGTCCATTAAAATATTGAATGTGACTTCGTATATAGCTATAGTACGCTCAAGCCCTTGGTCACGTTGTCTTATATTCGTGCTAAACATTATATTACGCTCAAGCCCTCGGTTACGTTGACTTGTGACTTCGTGCTATATCCCATATACGCTCAAACCCTCGGTCATGTTGACTTATATATTGTATATATATCCCGTGCGCTCAACCCTCTCCTATAAATTCCAAGCCATCACAGGTTAATCCCTCGGTCACGTTGACTCGATACGTGCTAGTTATTTGTGACTTCGTGCTTCTCCCAATACGCTCAAGAATCGGTCATTTCATTTCTATTTTGTCACCCGTATAACTCAGCCCTCAGTCAATTTGACTGAAACTCCGTGCTATTTCCCAGTACGCTCAAAATGGTCGGTCACGTTGACTTGTGACTTCGTGCTATCCCATACGCTCAAGCCCTCGGTCAAAATGATATATTGTGACTTCATGCTAGCTCCCAGTACGCTCAAGCCCTCAGTCATGTTGAACTTGTGAAAAATTTTCTAGCCCTTATACGCTCAAGCCCTCGGTCACGTTGACTTGTGACTTCGTGCTAGCTCCTAATACGCTCAAATTCGGTCACGTTGACTTGTGAAATAAGTATGAGCTCCCAGGACGCTCAATCTTTGGTCACGTTGTCTTTTTGACTTCGTGCTAAATCCCAGTACCTCAAGCCCTCGGTCACGTTGATTTGTAAATTCGTGCTTAGCTCCCAGTACGCTCAAACCCTCGGTCACGTTGTCTTGTGACTTCGTGCTAGCACCCAGTACGCTCAAGCCCTCGGTCACGTTGTCTTGTGTCTTCGTTTAGCTCCCAGTACGCTCAAGCCCTCGGTCACGTTGACTTGTGACTTCGTGCTAACTCCCAGTATTGTTCAAGCCCTCGGTCACGTTGATTTGTAAGTTCGTGCTAGCTCCCAGTACGCTCAAACCCTCGGTCACGTTGTCTTGTGACTTCGTGCTAGCACCCAGTACGCTCAAATTCGGTCACGTTGTCTTGTGTTTCGTGCTAGCTCCCAATACATTCAAACCCTCGGTCACGTTGAACATGTGACTTCGTTTTAGCTCCCAGTACGCTCAAGCCCTCGGTCACGTTGTCTTGTGACTTCGTGCTAGCTCCCAGTACGCTCAAGCCCTCGGTCACGTTGTCTTGTGACTTCGTCCTAATCCCAGTACGCCTTTGTTATCACGTTGAAATTGTGACTTCGTGCTAGTTCCCAGTACGCTCAAACCCCTCGGTTACGTTGTTTGTGACTTCGTGCTAGCTCCCAATACGCTCAAGCCCCTCTCAAAATGAATTGTGACTTCGTGCTAGCTCCCAGTACGCTCAAGCCCTTGGTCAATTTGACTTGTGACTTCGTGCTAGCTTCCAGTACGCTTCAAGCCCGCGGTCACGCTGTCTTGTGACTTCGTGCTAGCTCCCAGTACGCTCAAGCCCTCAGTCACGTTGACTTGTGACTTCGTGCTCGCTCCCAGTACGCTCAAGCCCTCGGTCATGTTGACTTGTGACTTCATTTGCTAGCTTTGTGAAATACGCTTATAAAATCCTCAGTCACGCTGTCTTGTGACTTCGTGCTAGCCCTTTTACGCTCAAGCCCTCATTCACGTTGACATGAAACATTGCTAGCTCTAATACGCTCAAGCCCTCGGTCACGTTGACTTGTATTCATTTTAAATAGCTATAGTACCTCAAGTCCTTGGTCACGTTGTCTTTTTTGACTTCGTGCTAGCTCCCAGTTTATCATGTATATTTGGTCACGTTGTCTTGTGACTTCGTGCTTTCCAAATGTTTCATTCGCTCAAGCCCTCACTTGTTACGTTGTCTTGTGATTTAATCTAGCTCCCAGTACGCTCAAACCCTCGGTCAATTTGACTTGTGACTTCGTGCTAGCTCCTAATTATTTCAAGCCATCGGTCACGTTGGCTTCTATAGACTTGGGCTTCAGCTCCCAGTACGCTCAGGCCCTCGGTCACGTTGACTTGTTTCTCCGTGCAATTTCCCAGTACGCTCAAGCCCTCGGTCACGTTGACTTGTGACTTCGTAAAAGCTCCCAGTACGCTCAAGACCTCGGTCACGTTGACTTGTGACTTCGTGCTCTCCCATTCGCTCAAGCCATCGGTCATGTTATTGACTTGTATTTTCTGCTTTAATTTATTTTGTCCTATTATCGGTCATCTTGATCTTGTTCTGGAATGCTAGCTTCTTGTTTTGAATACGCTTGTTTTCCCTCAGTCATGTTGTTTTCTCTGACTTCGTGCTAGCCCTTATACGCTCAAGCCCTCGGTCTCTTTCTTGAATTGTGTTCTCTCCACTGCCCTCTTCACGATTTACTGACTTCTGTTCTAAGCCCTCAGTCACGTTGGTAACTTGTCAAAAGACTTCGTGCTAACCTCCCAGTACGCTCAAGCCCTTTTCACGTTGTCTTGTGATGTTTGAGCTAAACCCCAATACGCTCAAGTCCTTGGTCACGTTGTCTTGTGACTTCGTGCTATTTCCCATATTGATGTCAAGCCCTTGGTCACGTTGTCTTGTGACTTCGTGCTAGCTCCCACTACGCTCAAGCCCTTGGTCACGTTGTCTTGTGACTTCGTGCTAGCTCCTAATACGCTCAAGTCCTCGGCCACGTTGACTTGTGACTTCGTGCTTGCACCAGATAGGCACATCTCAATAAGTGGAGAAAGGCATCCCGTGACAAGCTGGCGAGAGGCTAAAAAAATAATCCTCACCGTCAGTTGCAGTCTTTTCAACAAAACGATTGAACGTGTATCTCCTGTAGGCTCTCAGAGGGTTTTTGGAGTTTATATAGAAGTAAACCTCAGAAACCATTTGATTTTAATATCGTTAAGTAAATACCTTTACCTCAAAAATATTATCCATGACACCTAGCATGATACCCTGGAGATCTACTTGATAATTTGATTTCCGGATACTTGCGTAGATTTTTAAAAAAAAATGTGTTTTAATTTCCCGGAACAGACAATTAAAGAATGCCGAAGAGTAGGCCGATAATCTGGAAAACAGAATACTGATGAATCGATTCAAATGATTCAATCAATTTTGTGTGTGTGTGTGTGTGTGTGTGTGTGTGTGTGTGTGTGTGTGTGTGTGTGTGTGTGTGTGTGTCTCGTCTGCAATCGCTCTCTCACAGACAAATACTTTCATAGTAATTGTTCCGATGAGCTGCTATCGCTGGTTCCCAGACTTCATGAATTCATGCGACCTACGAGGCTGGCATCCCGCTCTCACCCTTTCACTTTTGAAACTGTTAAATGTAGCCGTCTCTTCTACTCCAATAGCTTCATATCTCGCACCTCTCGTCTGTGGAACTCCCTTCCCTATCCCTGCTTCCCTGATAGCTATAATCTCCAACTATTCAAATGTAATGTCAGTCGACATCTCCAGTTGCCTTGATCTATACACTATCCTTCTCTTCTTCCTTTCCTTTATCACTCCTATTTGCTCTCGATCCAAATCCTCTGCAACCCTTTGCGTGCTAGTGGCTTCCCGACATGCTTGGGGTGAAATGCTTAAATATATATATATATATATATATATATATATATATATATATATATATATATATAATATAGGATGTGTGTGTGTGTGTGTGTGTGTGTAATGAATGCACGGCCGCAATTTTCGACAGTTTGCACCAAAATTAAATGCACATGCTCCAAGTTAGCGGAAAGGCCAACACCGACTTTGCAGTTCCCAAATCCCATCGATAGTTTTTGTAATCGATTTTTTCATGCTTCTACGGCAGTTTTCATGTAGTTTGCAGTCATTTTCTACTGGCCAGTGTGAGAGCCAATAGCTGGCTGCCACGAATAGGCAGGAAGATTCTATTGGCCAGCGTGAGAACCAACAGCTGACTGACACGAATGTTAACTAGCATGCTAGGATGCAAAAGAAATCGATAGCTGCATTCGTCACATTTGGGAAACATTTAAATCTGCATGGCACTTTACTCCAATTGGCTCATTCGCTTGCTTAAACTCAACGTTGATTCTGATTCCGCAGAACTGGGTTGGGTGTGAAAAATTATTTGTTGTTAACATTCTTCTTTCATTCGGTTTTTCCAGTTACGAGTCCTTTTTTAAAGCTGATCGTTTTGTGTTCGTTTTGTTTAGTTCTTTTTTTGTAACAGATTTAATGTTTAGTATAGAGCTTAGAAAAAATTCGCAGTATGAGATAGGCAAGAAGTAAGGCATGTAGCAACATCAGCACGGCAAAGGGCACTCCTTTAAAGGCAAGGAAGGGCAAAATATTTTTCAGTAAGTGATAGCAATTGCTGTATGAGTCGTACAATTTTTGAATCAAGCACAGGCAACGCCGGGCCATGCTGCTAGTATATATATATATATATATATATATATATATTTAAGCATTTCACCCCAAGCAAGGCGGGAAGCCACTAGGACGCAAGGGGATACAGAAAGTTTAGAGCAAGATCAGGTAGGAGTGATAGAAGAAAGGATGAGGGTAGCGGATAGATCAAGGCAACTTGAGATGTCGATTGACATTACACTTGAATAGCTGGAGATTATAGCTCACAGGGAAACAGGAATAGGGAAGGGAGTTCCACAGGCGAGAGGTGCGAGACATGAAGCTATTAGAGTAGAAGAGACGGCTACATTTAGGAGTTTCGACAGTGAAGGGGTGAGAGCGGGATGCCAGCCTCGTAAGGCGCTGGAACTCATGACATCTGGGAACCAGCGAATGCAGCTCCTCGGAGCAATTTCCATGAAAGTATTTGTAGAACAGACAGAGGGAGGCGACGGCGCGTCTGTGAGAAAGTGACTGTAGACGAGACGCCAGGGCAGGGCCAACTACATTGCATATCCGCCTCTGGAGCCTATCAAGAACCCCGAGGCAAAAAGAAAGGGCACCAGACCATATATGGCAGCAATGGTCCATGCAAGTGCGAATTGTTGATTTTAGATCTGGAGGATCGACTCCGGGAGAAAAAAATTGAAATGTAATGGTGGACGAGGCAATTGACTCGATGTATTTATTCTCAGGTCAGCAGTCAACGTGAGACCGAGAAGCCGCAGAGAGTTGCTCTCAAGAAGTTGAGCGTCAGACATTCTAATGCAGGGAAAGGAAGGATCTCTGTGGTGATTAATAGAGACCTTCCAATTCATGCCCCAGTTCATAGTTCACAATCGATTGGAGGTCCTTTTTTATACAGACGCACGGCCAGGTGAGCTTTGTCAAAAACTAGATTTGTTTTGAGGCAGGAATAAATTGTATTGTCATCCGCGTAGATGCCAACTTGGGAAGTTATGGCGTCAGGAAGGTCATTTATGTAGATAAGGAATAATTTCAGGATGGAGCCTTGAGGAACACCTGCGTTCGTGAGATAGGAACTGGAGGATCGTGTTTTTGATTGGAAGAATTTTGTGAGATAGTTTTCGACTGACTGGAGAGTCAAGATTTTGTCTTTTAAATTGTCCTGTAGAGATTGGAACAAATGAAAATCCAAAGGAACAAAGTCAGGAGAATATTTGGGTCATGGAAGGTTTCCATTTCAACTTTTTTTATAAGTTTCTGCAAGGTCTGTTTTGTAAAATGCACTCTTGCGTTGTCAATGGGAAAAATGACGTCTTTTCAATTTTGATTGAAGTCAACACTCAGAGCCTCTGAATGTTGACTTCAATGTTCGCTTTATATATATATTTACATACGCTCTATCTCTGATATTGATAAAACTTTATCCCATAAACATAGAACACCTTAAAACTATATTTCTTTATATATATATATATATATATATATATATATATATATATATATATATATATATATTAGAATAGCTGATCATTATTCAAACATATATTGTTAAATATAACAGACAGCGGATGTCTATTATGTTTGATCATGAGCCATTCTAAGCTTCGTATAGTGGCTTTAGTTTCAGGAGAAAAAAAAGATAAAAACTGTCCAACATTTGGATATGTTTTTTATTATAATGTGTTTCTTGATCGAAGCTTTCCACTCACATGAGCATCTAAATACATGCTTCTATTGATAAAATTTCTTTCTCTCGTCGTAGAACAGCATTACGAATTTACGACAGGCGTCTGCTATTCTGCGACCGTTATCGTCGGATAGCAAACTTCTATGTAACAGGATGTCATCTTTGATGGTAAATATCTCTATTGTAATGTCCATATGACCATTCTGATGATGGCTCATGTGAGTCGAAAGCTTAGATCGACGACCACAAATATAATAAAAAAGTATCCAAATTTTGCAGTTTTTGTCTTTATTTTCTCCCGGAATTAAAGCCACTATACGAAGCTTAGAACAGCTCATGATCAAGCATAATAGACATTCGTTGCCTGTTATATTTAACAATATATGTTTGAATATATATATATATATATATATATATATATATATAAATTGAACATTGAAGTCAACACTCAGAGGACGATTATTTTCATGTTTCATGCTGGACGCAGGCGGGCTTATTTTACGTCCAGCATCAAACAGCAAATTATCCCATAAATATAGTTTTTTTTGTTAAATATATATATATATATATATATATATATATATATATATAAAATTATTTATTTAAAATATGATTCCAACGTTAAATAAGAGTTCTCATGTTTCAAAACAAGAGCCGAAAACTTCAATATAATTATTTGAATTGAATTAAAGTATCAAGCTCTGTTCCATCTTCAAGCGATTTTTTTTGGAATAACTTATTCTTGAAATTTACGCGTTTTATAAGCATATTCATTATTAAAATTAAAATTACTATGGTAACTGCTAGAGTTAATAATTTGTCAAGTCAGGGTAAGGTTGTGGTGTCTAAATTTAAAGCAGAAGATGACATCGTCTAGTCTGGTTAAGTGTCTATGGAGATTTATTTTTTTTTTTTTATTTTATATATATATATATATCCTTATATATATATATATATATATATATATATATATATATATATATATATATATATATATAATTTTTCAAAATTTGGAGTCAGGTTTCTCACAGCAAAACAAATGCAAACGTCCATATTAGCATATGTCCGCAAATCCTTCGCTTTTGAGTTATTAAGTTTAAAGAAACTTGTGTTGTCACGTAGACTAGGTTAAATTTGTTATTCGTGTACATTTGTAGCTAGTCTGTCGTCAACGTTTAACGTGTGTTGTAATGAGTAAACTGAGAAGTATTTCATTTAACAATAGGAAGATATTCATATCGTATGCAGGCAGATATGATTTTTACATACGGCCGCTGAAATGGTAATGGACGCGAGGCCGAACGGCTGTATCAGATTGATTTTCAGACCGAATGTTTATATGGACTTTTGTCTGTGTGAGAAATTAGCTCCCAAAGTCTTTAAAAGTATTTTTGATACACCCTGTATGTATAGAATTAAAAAAGAATAAAATTGAATTGTAGATATAGAATAGAACTTTTTGGTTGAATATCGACCAGTTCTGTCTGTCCATTTTTTTTAATTCCATTTCCTAATTAGTTGCTTTATATAATGGATAAATTTACCAAAGTTCATTTTTATTTATGCAGTGTAACCCGGATATAAGAGAGTTGTCGGGACCGGAGAAGAAGTCTCTTATATCCGGGTTTCTCTTATATCCGGGTCTTTTATATCCGGGTCTAATTTATATACATTAACACAGGCTCTAATTTGGGACCAGAGAAAATCTCTCTTATATCCGGGTCTCTTATATCCGGGTTACACTGTATTTTCCCCGAATATTTTCGAATGTTGCTACATTCGTTGTCAATGACTGTTTTGTTCATGTTTATGCAACTGTTTTTAGTTAATTTAACAAAATTTCGACCTTCACTAATAAAAAGAAAAATCAGAATATCCAAGGATGAGATTAAATATCTCCAAGTGGAAAGAAATAAAACTGACGACACATTGAAATGTTATAAATGACCTCACCCTGAGAACTTGAAATTAGTTGCAGCAAACGTGGGAAGGCTGGAATAGACATAAAAAAAACTGTGGCATAAAAATAGACAAAACAAAATCTTTAAAAACGAATGAAGCAACATCCAAAAGTACTCAAAAAATGAACTTAAAAACTTACCGATTATATAAAACAACTAATTTGAAAATTTGAAAAAGTTAATAAAAATTGTATAAACAGAACTTGTTTGGTTAAATAATATCCTGCTGTCTAATTACAGCTTACAGAATACAGGCCATCTGAAGTTATTAGGCAAATCACATAAATCTCAATAACTCTAATTTGCTTTGAAAAATTTTTTCTCAAATTTTAAACGATTAATTTAGAGATCAAAACAAAGTTTGAGTTAAATTTTTAGATAGTTTCAATTTGTTTTATTAAAGTTATTTGATTTAATATAAAAACTGCAGACTGGGATTATTATTCAAACCAAGAAAATCATTTTTGCCTCAATAACAAAGCAATAATATCATCAACAATTGATCAACACCTAGAATAGAACAAATAACAAACATATATAATAAGTCTTTGAAGCATTTAAATCATAATATATTAGCCCTTCTTCTCAATAACATCCAACAATCTATTAGCCAATGATTTTGTTCTATTATCCAATGATTTTCTTAAATCTTGTAAGTTTCATTTCCAACATGGAATTCCTTCCTAGACTTTGCTATCATATTTTTTGTCAGCATCATATAATTTCATCTTCACAATTGACCATGAATTTTCGATCCAATTCAGATCAAAGATTTGATGGTGGCTATTCCATTATCGTCTCTCTTGCAAACCTTTTACCCTAAGAAAAAATTCACAGGTAATCTTAGATACATGAGAAGAAGCATTGTCATGCATGAATACACACTTCACTTTGAAAATGCAAGGTTGGGATTTAACCATTCAAAGAAAGTCTTTTCAATAAAAAATTGCGATAGGTAGCATTGTTCAATTTGACTCATATATCGACTTTGAATGGTTCAATAATCGTTTAGTCAGCCATTCTAATCCTTATCATCACACTGTCATCTCCATGCTTCCTTCTTTTAAATACAGTCACATCTTTTGGCCGATCTCCATCAGGTCGGTCCCATTTCACCCCTAGATTCGACCTTGAAATGTATTTTAGAAAAGTCAATTTTTTGGTCCAATGTTGATGCTTTAAAATATTTGCTTTGTCTAGAGATTTCTTAAGAGTTCCAATTTGTGAAGAATTCTACACCTTTTGTTCTTCTTGATTCCCTCAATTCCAGCCTGTTCAAAGATCTGAGTACTTTTTAAAAGTGGTTGTTTCACTGTAAATCACTTTAGTTTTTTATTTTCCTCATGGAAAAGAAGTTCTTAAAGCCTTTTCCAATGCTTCTTCCCCCTTCTCAATTTAGTTATATTTTCAACAGCCGTCTTTTTTTTTTCGTTCGATGTCCTCTGCGAAATTCCTTTGATATCTCCATTTGCGGACATTCTGTCACTGAATAATTTTGTTATTTTCTATTTTTCAGCATATCTTAGATTCTTTCCTTTACTTTACCATTATGCTTTGACCTCCAAATTAATTTTTTAAATTTTTTTTAAAGCAAATTCGATTTATGAGGTTTCTATGATTTGCATAAGAACATCAAACGTACAGTAATAAATAGTATTTTTAATTTTGTATGAAACAATTTTTGTAGGATAAGCAACACGTACATTATTTCTTAGCAATACACGCCAGGTTTATATACGAGTTGTTGCGGCTTATGTGATTTGCATAATAACTTCAGACGGACTGTAATAAATAATAAGTGATTTCTACATACAAATGAAACAAAAGTTTTTGACAGATTTCAATTTATGAAGTATTCTAAACCCTTTTTGCCCTTTTAGATTCCCTAAATTCCAATCTATTCAAAGATCTGAGCACTGGTTGTTTTCGCTATAACTCGCTTTAGTTTACATTCCCCTCGATGATACAAATTCTTAAAAGCTTTTCTTTTGATTCTAGTTCTCAACTTAGTTATATTTTCAACAGCCCTCTTTATCTTTCGATGTCCTCTGTGAAGCTCTTTTTATATCACCAATGTGGACATTCCATCACTCAATAACTTAATTCTCTGTTTTTCAACATTTTTTAGATCCTTTTCATTACCCATGTTTCAAGATATATTATAGAAAAAAAGAAAAATGTTTTTTTTTATTAGATTTCAAAAGCATTAAACTAATATTAGTTTAATCAACATAGTAACTTCAGAGTGCAGTTTTTATAATAAATCCAATAACTTAAATAAAGCATACAGAAACTACCTAAAGATTTAAATTTTGTTTTGATGTCTAAATTAATTGTTTCAAATTTGATAATTTTTAAAATTTGAATTATTGAGATTTATGTGATTTTTCATAATAAATTCAGGTGGACTGTAGAATTGAATATATCGAAAAAAAGAAGAAAAAAGAACAGAATTGAATTGTAAATATAGATTATGCGATGTTTTAAATCATTTCACCCCAAGCAAAGCAATAAAGCCACTAAGACGCAAGGGGGTCACTGAGTGTGAAAGAATATGTTGAAAAAGAAAAACATTATTAAGGAGAGTGAACAATAAAAGAAGAGGAATTAAGAAGACAAAAGATAACGATTGATATTGCATTTAAATTTTAATCATTTCTCTCCAAACAAGCCACTAAGATGCAAGGGGGTTACTGAGTGTGAAAGAATATAAGAAAAAGAAAAACATTATTAAGGAGAGAGAACAATAAAAGAAGAGGAATTAAGAAGACAGAAGATAATGATCGACCTTGCATTTAAATTTTTGAAAATCAAAGTTGATTGGAAAGCAAGAGGCCAGAAGAGAATTCCATAAGCGAGAACTGCGAAAGAAAGACTGTTAGCATAGAACTAAACATGTACCAATTCAACTGGTTGATGAGACCTTACTGCCAATCTAGTACTGCACTTAAATTCATAAAGTCTAGGTGCCATAGAGAAGAGTTCACCTGAACAATTACCATGAAAGTATTTATAGAAAAGGCAGAGGGAAACTACGTTACGGCGATGGGAAAAGAACTGAAGTCGATATGCCAGGTTTAGACCAATAATATTGCTTAGTCTTTGTATTTTATCCAGAATCTCTAAATATGTATCAAAAGCACCGAACCATATGTGGCAGCAATATTCAAAGCATGGACGAGTGGTAGACTTATAGATATGTAAGATAAATTCTGCAGAGGAAAATTGTCTTGCACGACACAGCGAACCAACTTTCTCAGCAGCTGAACTAGCAATGGATTCAATATAATCTATCCACTTCATGTCAGCGGAAAACGGAAAGATTAAATCGATTATAAGGAAAAGAATTACAGAACTAAAAAAAAAAGAGAATAGAACAAGAATTGTAGACATAGAATTAAAAAAATTGTACCGATGTTTTCTTATTGCAAGAATGTTATCCCAGTCGGCCAGGGGATTTTTTTTTTCTTTTTTTTTTTTGCTTCTCGTAAAGAATAGGTTTGTAGCAACTTGAACGCAAGGACTAAGTCACTTTTATATTAAGTGACATTTTACATGAGACGCAGTGTAAAAATGAATTGACTTAAATAGGTTGACGGGAAAGATCGACCAACAACGTTGAATATTTCTGCACACATTACACAGAATTTACGTTGCTGTAGAGATAAGCGCCCCAAAGAAAGACAGATTCAACACGGTAACTAGATTCAAAGCCATTCTGATGTTGCAGATCGAGAAGTGATGATGAAAAATGGAGGCGGGCTTGGTGTGATAAAGTAGAGAATATTATGAATAAATGAGATAGATAGATAGATAGATAGATAGATAGATAGATAGATATGAACAGACTAAAATAGATAGTGAAAAGGCAGGGACAGATAATGAAGTGGCCACCCACCTAGGTGATCGAATGAAAATTGGTGTTTCAAAGTGATGTGATCTTAAGCCCATTAAACCACCCGCACATCCAAGTTTACAGGAGATGGTATTCCAAAGTGATCACCCATCTAGGTACTCACCAGCCTCGATATTGCTTAACTTCGGTGATCGTACGAGAACTGATGTTTGAAAGTGATATGACTTTAAGCCCATTAAACCATCCGCACATCCAAGTTTACAGGAGCTGGTATTCCCAACTGGTTACCCATCTAAGTACTGAGCAGGTTCGACGTTGCTTAACACCGATGATCGTATTAATATGAAATAAATAAATAAATAAAAAGGAAATTATTTTCGCACGGCCACAAGAATGCCTCTTATTTTTGTTACCAGTTCCACACTGATCCGGGGTGGTAGCACCTGTTAGGGTCCCAGCTATAGGCAAATATTGACCCCCCCCAAACAAAACATTATGTATAAAAATACCAGCAATACGTTTTTATATATAAAAAAGGACCAATAATACATATTTATAATAAAATGACCAACAGTACATTTTAAAAGCAAAATAACCAGCTATACATTTTATCTGTAGTTGAAGACATACAATTGCATTCAAAATGTATTTAGTTGAAGCCATAAAACTATGTCCAGATTATTTAGATTCCAGCATTAAATAACCCATAGAGGTGTTGATATGCCTCTAAACAAAACCAACCAATCCAAACCAAGACACAATAACGATACTTTGGGTATTAATAATTTACTTAGACTATTATGATAACCAGTGTTTCCCAACGATGCGTAAATTTCTAAGTCATTGAATCTAGATTTAAGATTACATTTTCTCTAACCAGTTTACTGGCAAAACCCCCAGGGGGTAAAACATATCTTTATGTTTACGTCACCCTACAACGGTTTTCAAAATTCCTTTCGTTTTATGGTTTTATGCTCCAAGTTTGCTAAATAACTCGCTTGTGCAACGAGATGTCCTGCTATTGTTATCTTGTACACAGCAAGAAAAACTGCAAGAACTCCTAGACAAGATAATAAAGGAAAGCAAGAAGAAAGGACTATCTATCAATTGTAAGACAGAATGCTTAATCGCTGGCAAGAGGGTTACCTGAGCTACGAATTGGTGCCAGAATCAAGTAGAAATAGAAATTTAGTTATCTGGAAAATATTACAAAAGACGGCAAAATTCGATGGTTTATAGCAGTGGTTCCCAAATTTTTTTTATTTGGGCCGAATTTTCGGAATTTCTAAAAAAAAAAAAAACCTGAAAAGCGCATTTTAAATAATTTAAATGCTTTCTTTAAATTTAAATTTCCGTCCTATTTGAAAGATAATGGCCTAAAGCTAATCCGAATTAAAACAAAATTAATATCCGTATATAAATAAAACATTGGTGCATTTTTTCGTCACACATCGACTGACTGGTCGGCCACTGTATACGAAAAATGTAAGCAACAAGTTTAATATTCTCTCTAAAATCCAATATATGCCCTAGAGATGTGTTTCAAAGTTTGTTAGTAAATTTAAGGATTAATTAACTGTTTCTTCTAAAAATAATGCTTACCTTTTACTTAAAACAGAATGAAAATAACCTTTAATTTACACACGGTAGCCTGTGAGGTCAAAGGACATTATCGAAACTCTGTAATTCTACCCTTGTCCGAAAAAGTTCAGGACAAAGTAAAACTTTAAAAAAATACTGTGGACCAGAAGTGCAGTAATCAGGAATTATTTATTATTTATGTTCAAAAACAAATTTTCCTTATCTGTATTTAACCGATAGTTTAAGAATATTTTTTTTAATTTCATACGATTTATTAAACTTAGTATAATGGATAAATTTGAAGCCATTAAGGTGCCCCCTAAACAAAAATATAGCATTTTTTTAAAATGTAATTTGTGTTAAATTGATGTGAAAGGAAAAACATTTAGTCTAAGAGGAAAATTTTAGAAAAAAATCTTTTATACAAATAAAATAATTTCGTCGTTATTCTGAAAATGTTTTTAGTGGCGAGGGAAACAAATTATGCAGGAAAAAGTAAGTCAAACATTTGGTTTTAAACAATAAAAACTTAGAATAACAACTTATGTTTAATTACTGAAGTACACTCTTGTGCAAATTAATTGAAACAACCGTTTAGTTTCCTTTCTTTCACCATACTATAGACCCACTGGAGTGACAGGGTGTAATCGATTTGTATTTTTTCTCACATTAAGTCATTTGCAGTGGTGTGCAGTAATATGAATCTATTTTCGGGGTGTATGATGAAATTTGTTTGGCCTTGAAAAATATTGCGTCATCAGTGATTGCATCTGATTTTTATCACGCCCAGACACTACTGTCTCGACTATCGATTAGTTGTCCTACGGCTATTGTCTGCGATTGACGTTACTCCAAGAAAGCATACGAAAATTGTAACGCTGTACGAACACACTGGCAAGCCTTACCAGTGAGCAAATCAAGATACTAGAGACTGGCTTGGAAAATCTCCTGATTTAAATCCAATCGAGAATCTGTGGTCAATCTGCAAGAAACGACTTCGTGCAATGGACATACGAAGTATTAAAATGTGCACTGGGTCATATGAAAAAAGTAAATAACGGAATTATTCGTTTTGTTTCAATTAATTTGCACCTGGGTGTAAATAAGTATTGTCATTCTTGTATACAAGTATCTGTAAATAAATGTAGGAAAACAGACGGGTGAATGAATAAATAAATAAAATAGAACATCCGTATCGATGAATCGAAAAACAATCCTTTTAATGTACAAAACTTGATTGAAAGAGAGATATGAAATTAGATTAATATCATAATGCACTTTCGATATTGATTAGTAGTCATTCAAAGCGAAATATTAGAATTATGTCCACTCATACCAAAAATATTGTAACAGTTGCTAGAAAGAAAAAAATAAAATTCTTTTAAAAAACGTTTGCACTCAAAAATGACATTAAACTACATTTTTTTAAAATCTTTAAACATGTCTTTATTCAGTAAAAGAAAGTTTTGTGATGAAAAGGACGGGATTAATTTCAAAATCGTACTAAAAAATTGAAGTCATTTTTTTAAGATAAATATTAAGTGTACATTTTTTTTATTTCTGTCCACTCTGAAAGAAAATAACTTGTTTCATTAAATTATGTCAGCAGCACAAATTCTCAAAAAAAAAAAAAGAAGAAAAAAACATTAGTTTTATTGGATTATTTTTAGTAATATGCGGGCGGTATTTTCAGTCTGTTCACACTTGATATTGTCTAAATGTGTTACTGGAATAATATCTTCAGGGATTTTTCTTTATGTAACTGGAAAAAATGGACGAACAATCCCTTCCAAATTAAAACGTAATATGTTACATCGAAAAGAATATCCCCAAAGATTTTTAATAAAAAGAACTATTCAGTAATATATATATATATATATATATATATATATATATATATATATATATATATATATATGTGTGTGTGTGTGTGTGTGTGTAGTTGTTTTGTGTGTGTGTGTTAATGAATAAGTCCTGAACATTTCATTTGAATCGGATAATTTCGTGATTTTTGGCAAATATTTTAAAACAGCGATTTTTTGCTTTCATTTCTGGAAAAATAGCATCCATTTTAGTGGTAATAACAAAAGTATGCAGGTGTAGGCTTTAAGAAAGCTTTATTCAACTGAGAATACAAGGTTCGCATATAGTGTCCTTTTATAGTCCCAGTAAACAGAAACAGCTCTCTCAAAGAGGAAAGTAACAAAACAAGGGAAGACCACTCCTGGTTATTCATAACAGTATTAAAACCTATTTTTACATTTTCATAGTGTTTTCACCACAGTTTAGGGGTTAACTATTTGCTCATGCAATTAAGAGATCGTTTCACACTCCTTAAAACATCCTTAACAGAGGCCGTACTGTTTACCTAGACTTATAGGCATGTAAGATATTTTCTGGGACGAAAAATTCTCTCGCACGACACAGTGAGCCGACTTTCTTGTCAACTGACCTAGCAATGGATTCAATATAGTCTTTCGACTTCATGTCAGTCGAGAACGTTAGCTAGAGAAGTCACAACGTGTCACTTTCATGGAGGTTAGCATCAGCCATACTGATGGAAGGTAGAGAGGAGTCTGTCAGATGATTAATGGAGAGAAGTTTAGTTTTAGATGCGTTAAAATTAACAAGTCATCTTTTGCTCCAGTTGACGAGGAACTAGAGGTCGTTTTGGAGACAGGTTGCTATTCTGGTATCAGACTAATCAGCCTTACTATCGAGGCAGGATTAAATGGTTGTGTCGTCAGCGTAGATGCCAAGTTAAGAGCTGATGTCATCAGAAAGGTCATTAATGAAAGTTAAAAACAAAGTAGGACTAAGGATGGAGCCCTAGGGGACACTCGCTTTAGTACGAAAGGATGCAGACCAGTGGTCGTTCAGTATAACTTTCATTTTGCGATTTGAAAGGAAAGACTGGATTAGTTCAAAGATGTGTCCGGAGACACTGTAACTTTTTATCTTGTGAACTACAGATAAAATCTATTACTAGTCATGTTGCTTTAAAACGGTATTGTTGCTAATTTCACTATAAATAATATTGTTGCTATTTTTTTTACATAAAATGTATTGCTGGTAATTTTACTATAAAAATGTATTTTATACTTTCATAGCGTATTGTTTGGGGGTTCACTAATTGCCCAAAGCTGGGATCTTAACAGGTGCTATCACCTCGGGTCAGGTTATGGGTGGACCTGGGAACAACAGCAATTAAGAAGTGGTCCCATGATCCTGAAAAACCTTCAATCTCCCGTACTAGAACTGTCGGAACTGAAGGGTAACCTTGACACATTTGGGAAGAATATTAGAATAATCGAGAACCTGCACTGGCAGCAAACTGCCTGCATGCGGATAGAAAATGAATTCAGTAAATATACAAAAATAGAAAGGGGTGTAAGGCAAGGATACATCTTCTCACCGGACTTATTCACTTATACAGTGAGGCGATTCGGAGATAAATAGATGTCCTACGCAGATTCATTATTAGTTGCCACAACTTGTTTCATGGTAATTTTTTATTACACTGTGTGTTAGTGGTTTCATTTAGTTTAGGATGTACGATGGAGTATCCTACTGAAACCAAAATGGTAGCACCCATGAGAAATTATCATTGGCATCTTTACATTTATTTCAAGCAAATAGCAATTTTGTATTTTCCCTAAGACAGGCCAGCACAGCCAGGCAACAATGCTATAATGATGCAGGAGTGAAAGTGTTAATCATATTTACAAAAATCTCTCTGAAACTTAAATAGGTATGAATCAGGTTTATTAAGACTTTGCAAAAATGTAACTTGAAACTGAGCAAGATGTTCAATTTCCCCATATACATCTATTGAAACCTGTTTTGGGAATTATTGTCAAATCAAGTTGAAAAACACTAGTTTCCATTTGATCACCAGAGTTAAGCAATGTCAAGACTGGTCAGTATTTAGATGAGAGACCACTTAGGAACACCAAGTACTGTAAGCAAGCTCCTATCAAGCCGCCTACATACAGATTGAAAATGAATTCAGTAAATATAGAAAAATAAAAAAGGGGTGTAAGACAAGGATGTGTCTTTTCATCGGACTTGTCAACCTTTACAGTAAGGTTCTGAGAGAATTAAAAATCCTACCAGGATTCATTATTGGTGGCCACAATCTTAACAATATAAGATATGCAGATGACATAGTGTTGATAGCAGACATAGAAAAGAAATTATAAGAACTCCTACAGAAGGTGGTAAAGGAAAGCAAGAATGAAGGACTAAGCATCAATTGCAAGAAGATAGAATGCATGGTTGTTAGCAAAAGGGATTCTTCAAAATGCAAATTACAAATTGGAGATAACAAAATCAAACAAGTACAAAAATTTAAATATCTGGGAAGTATTTTAACAGAGGACGGAAAGTGCGACACTGAAATTCAAAGCTGCATTGGGATAGTGAAATATGCCTTCCAAAAGCTAAGCAAAGTATTAAGAATCAGGAAAATCTCGTTAGAAACAAAGAAAAGTTTACTGAACTATTACATAATATCAGTCCTCCTATATGATAGTGAATGCTTGAAAATCTCACAGATGAAGAACAGACTTGAAGTTACAAAAATGTGGTTCTACAGAAGGATGCTGAGAATACCATGGACCGAACGACGAGGTTTTAAGGAAAATGGAATAAAAATGGACGCTTATACTTAACACTAGAAAGAAAGAGAGATGAAAATTGTAGGCCACATAATGAAGAAAGGTTCGGAAAATTTTGTACTCACAGGGCATAAGCTGGACAGAAGAAAACAATGCATAAGCTACCTAACGAGCTTGAGTAAATTTATGACAGAATAGGGTTGAGGATAGAGAACAAAAAAATAAAATTTATTTAGAGCTGCAGTGTACAGGAAATCGTGGAAAGCCATAGTCGCCAACGTCCTGAAGAGACATGGCACATAGAAGAAGAATATTAGTAGTAGTAGTAATATTGACATTTTATTAACTGAAGCCATTATTAATTTTTGCCTATTCTTTCTTTCTTGTTAATTTCAGTTGCTTTTCACCACAACTTTTCAGTCTGTGAATCCCTTCTTAATAGAAATTTGATTTTTTTAAAAAATTCTATGAAGCATTATCAAGCATTATTAATTTTTTACTTGGATTTTTCCTTTTTAATTTCTCTTGCTGTGAAACCGTTGAAAACTGAAAAAAAAAAAAGAATGAATGAGACTGTGAAAAAAAGAATGAATAAGACGATGGACAGATTGAAGAAAAGTGAAAAAAGGTAACGAAAAAAAAAAAAAGAAAATGAAAAAAAAAGAAAGATGAGAAGGAATTGTTAAACTAAAAGAAATAGTAAGAAAAAAATACAATGAAAGGGACGAACAAGAATCGGAAAAAAATGGAAGGATAAAAAGAAGAGGAAAAATGGTGGGGGGTAGTTTGTGAAAGAAAAGAAATAATGACGTGAAGTTCTTTGATCTTCATTCGATATTATGGAGGCGATCAGTTTGAATATTAATGCATCAGGTGTGACAATTTCGGACATTTTTTTTTGGGGGGGGGGAGAAATAATGTCTATGTGATAATCGAATCGGGAACTTGGTGTTCCTAGTGGGATAATGAAGAAATGGTAAAGGAAAGAAAGGAGGAAAAGGTAAAAGGAATGGAACCTAAAAACTTTGCTAATAAGAAAGAGTGACAGAAACAATGGCAAAGAAAGAAAGAAAGAAAGAAAGAAAGAAAGAAAGAAAGAGCACAAAGGAATAAAGGCGAAAGAAAGAAAAAGTGACAGAAACAATGGCAAAGAAAGAAAGAAAAGAAAGAAAAAAAAGAAAAGAAAGAAAGAAAGAGTACAAAGGAATAAAGGCGAAAGAAAGAAAAAGTGACAGAAACAATGGCAAAGAAAGAAAGAGAAGAAAGAAAAGAACGAAAGACAGAAAAAAAGAAAGAAAGAAAGAAAGAAAGAATGAAAGAGAAAATAAATAAATAATGACAAACAAGATATCGGTGGTCGGGAAGGCATGTCCCAAAAATAAAAGAAAGTATAAAAAATCAAGAATGAAAAAGAAAATGAAAAATGAATAAAATTACGCAATTGAATGAAAATAAAACCTTCGACCATTACTTAAAAAAAAAATGGATGTGTTATAACATAAGTTATTTTCTAAAGCGAGGAAAACTTGCAGGAGGCGAGATAAAATAAAATAAAACGGAGAAAATGTAGGCGTTTTTTTTTTTTGTTTTTTTTTTTCACCGCACCAGACAGACAATGACTGACTAAGAGAGGGAGGGGGAGAAGAAGCGATTACACAAAAGAGGGAGGAAAGGGAGTTAAAGAGTGACGCGTGAAAAGGATAAGGTAGAGGAGTAAGAGATGATAGTGTAAAAGGGAGTGGTTAACTATGAGGTGCAGTGAGTGAGTCGGAGTCGGAGTAAGAGTAAGAGAGGTGAGTTGATGTTTAAATCTTTGTGTGTGTTCACATCGACAACCTCTTGGAGAGAAGCTTTCCTGTAAGTTGCAGAAAAAAGTTATATTTTTCTTTCTATAATTTTGTTTAACCCTCCCCACATTTTAAACAAATTTAAAAAACATATTTATTTCTGATTTCTTTTCCTTTTCTCCCCACCCCTCTCCATTTCTCTTTTTCAATCTAGGTGCCTTATTTTTTTCGTTTTTATTATGGTTTTTCATTTTTCCGAAAGTTTTCCGAAATTAACACCACCACTTTAAACTATTCCTTAAATCAAATATATATATATATATATATAGATATATATATATCTTTACAAAAATAGATTTTCCGTATGTACTGCTTTTAACAGCCAATTTTTTTCACTTAAAAATCATAAGTTCTGTCTAAAAAAAAGAAAAAAAAAAGATTTTTCTAATCAAACTATTTGCGCGTGTCGTAAAATCAAGACTGACCGCTAATTGTGGCTTACCTCAAAAAAGTCAAAAGTCAAAAGTCAAATCTAATTACCATAAGCCAATGTTCCATGCAAGTTTTTCATTAGAATTTCAAATAAATGTTAATTTTTAAAGCGGGTAGAGCACATAAAAGATCAACGCAACACAATCTTTGTGCTGTTGTACGAAATTATTCTTAACGAGACTGACCGCTTATTAGTAAATGTGTGTTCGTTTAAAAACAGTTTTCTTATGATTTAGTGATGGTCAACAACCCCTGGCATAACTTGGAGTATTCAATTTTGTTTCCATTTTAAAAGTAGTTAAAAAAGAGGAAAAGCGAAAAATAGTTTTTTTTCCGGTAGTTGAAAAAACGTCCGCAGTTTTAAAATAAAAATGTTTTTACTAGCTATCTTTTTTTTAAAAAAAAAAAAAAATTCGTATCTTTTTTTTTTTTTTGCATCAGTCATTAAAAAAAATGCATATTTCTTTATCATACTAACGACCGACGGACTGTTCAGAGAGAAAAAAAGGTATTTAAAAAAGAAAAAGAAAAAAAAAACGAGGGACAGTTGCGTCAATGTAAGTTACTCTCGTAGACAAGAAAGGCTCAGTAAGTAAATGGGCAACACCCTTTCAAAAATTTATTAATTACGGTAAAGATCGTTATAATGAAAACATATAAGTAAGAAAATCCCCAAAAAACAAAAACAAATAACAAACAAAAAACAACAAAAAAAAAAGAAAGAAATCCCTTTGAAGCCTCACACCCTGTCAGCAGACGTTTGCTTTAGAGCACGAGATGTTCTCTCATCGTTTCTAACCATTTTACGTCTCTTGCTGTTCAATATTAATTCTTTCCTTTCAGTTCCTTGTTGTCATTCATTCCCTCTGTAAAAACTCTCCCTCACTTTTTTAGGTTTTAGCTACGCGATCTGTCCGTCTGCCAATGAACTAGTTAGGACTTTTCTACTGTTATTTTTCGTTTTTTTTTTTTTTGTTTTTTTATTGTTTTTGTTTTTCCTCTTTTTACTTTAGATATCTATGAATTAACATTTCCCACAACGCAGTAGGATGGTGCTTTTTTTTGTTGTTGTTGTTGATCAGCGAAAATAGCGTTAATAACCCGAAATCCTAATTTCAGCGTTCAGAAAAGTAATTAAAATGAGATGAACGGGTAGGTACAAAGATGTAATTAACTATGAGAACAAGTGACAACATTATTTTTAAACAGAAAAAAAAAGTAACTGATCTATTTTTTTTTCTTTGTTTTATTTATATTTATATTTAAAGAAATTCTACAAAGCAAATGGCGAAGGGACTCTCCAGACGTTGAAGGTCCTGAAGGATCCCAACCACATTCAAACATCGCTTCGTTGTAGGGATTTATAAAAAAATTAAAAGGTGGCTTATAAAGAGTCTAAGAATGTCATGTTGCTCCAATCTTTCAAGTGGGGTGGGCTTGTCGGCTCCTATTCAATATCCAAACAAGTTATAATTCAACCCACAACGTCTGTAATTTGTTATTGTATTATTTAATTAAGTAGATTTTTAATTAAGTAGACAGATCCTATCCGTTAATTTAAAAAAATCTTGTTTTTTAGATGAATACTTGCTTCTTCAATATACCTTTTATTCGTCGTCTTATTATTATTAACCTGGACTCGAACGCTGATAGGTAACATACGTGCCAGTTGCAAATAGCTACGATTTTACAAGCACACATTTTTTTGCTTGAATTTACGAAAGATCATTATTATTATTATTATTATTTTATTTTTTTTGCACGGCTTTCATTTTTAGATCATATATCCAACCAGTGAATTAATATAGATGCAAGTGCGCATTTCCAATTCGCAATAAACACAAACAGTTGAGTAAAAAAAAAAAAACCCAAAAAACATCTATACGTTAAGTTTGCTTTTCAGTTAGACAGAAAGGGGCAAATAGATTTGAAGGGGAAGATTGTGCTGCAGCAGGTGGGGGTGTTCTGCCTGTTTCTTTTGTAAACCTGCATTCGGAACCTCAGTTTTTAAACCGGACTCGAGCACTGAATGTTGGCGTCAGTGGTTTATTATTACTCGTGACAATCTCAATCACCGAACAAACCTGACGCGTACACACACACACACACACACAAACTGGTTATAAACACACGTACACAAACATACATATATACGTGCGCTTATACACACACCCACACACACATGATAAACAAGTTGCATATGCATTTCCTTCGTATATACAAGTTAATTGTATATGCATGTATGTATGGCGCCAACGGCTTCAGAGATAATTACGTAATAAGAAAAGTGGTATTGAATATTAAAAATGGAAATTATTATTATCAGAGTTTTTTTCTTTTTATATATATATATATATATATATATATATATATATATATAATCTTCTTTTCTATTTCTCTCCTTCTTTCAATTTTAAACAAGATTTGTCGAACAATATTGTTCAACAAAACTTGTTTAAAATAATTCTTGCTATCTAAATACACCTTATATATATATATATATATATATATATATATATATATATATATATATATATATATAATTTCAATAGGTTCATAGCGCAATTATGACAAAAACCTTTATTTTACAGAAATATGTATGCATAATGTTCAATGTGTGTCAGATAAAAAGCGTCAGCTTAAGTGCATTGACAAGTAAGGCGATTGTTAAAAATATTTTCTGTAAAAACCATGATTTTTTTTTTTATTATTAGACTTGTTTATGTCTGCATATATATATATATATATATATATATATACTCACACACACAGTGTTCGTATAAAATGTATATATTTGTTGCGTGTTTTTTATATATATATATATGAAAGGCATGTACAGTTTTTGATGGTGTATACAACTCCTATCCTATTTTAGTAGGGAATATTAAACAAAAAAAAAAAAAAAGTTTATTTTGTGCATGCCCTACTTCGCATATAAGACCCAGGGAAATATTTTGAACCTTTTTTTTTAAGTTGTGGGGTTGAAGTAGTTCTTATATCCCATCGAATACGATTTTTCTCTACCCTCTAATGTGTGTGCGCGTGTGTCCGGTGATGTACAGCGTTTGTGTTTATCCATTGTGGGACAGTGTTAATCGGAAGAGATTGAATCCCATTTATTCTTCGCTTTACACCATTTCACTTTTACGAAAGCCTGCATTTGTCAAATTTTACTCAGTATCCGGAATGATGTAAACCGAAGAAGCAGTTCTAATTTATACAGAAACATTTTGAGCATTTCCAAAACGCACAAATGATCTTCTTCTGTGTCCATCTTCCTCGATGTTGGAAACCGAGATCCGTAGTCTTCTGTGAAAGGCTTCAGATACCACAGTATGCAACTCGCCACCCACCCCCGCCTCTTTTTTTTTTTTTTTTTTTTTTTCGTTGTAAACTCCTTTAAAACACCGAAAACACCGTAAATATGCCCCCAACCAATAATTCTTAACCGGTGTGCCATGGCCAAAAGTGTGCCGCGAAATATTGTCACGAAATTGCGAAAAAAAAAAAAAACAAAGAAAAAACAACCCAAATATTTGAATAGAAACATTGAAATAAACTAAGTACACACACACACACACACACACACACACACACACACACACACACACACATATATATATATATATATATATATATATATATATATTTAATCTATGGTTTTATTTCCTAACATTTAAATGTATGCTCTTTAAAAATGTTGTTAAATGTGGCGTGATATTTTCATTTGCTCCTACGTGTCTCATTACTTAAAAAGGTTGAAGCACCGTCCTAAAGCAACATTTCCTTTCAAAATTATAGGCACACATTCTTGTTGCTATTGCAAAAAAAAAAATGTAATTGTTACTTTTTAGGAGTCTGGGAACGCTCAGGTTGTTCAGCATATCGATTATTCGTAACTGCTTCTTCGTTTTACACCGTTTCGGTTTGCAAAAGATAAATGACTGCTCTGATTTCGGATAGCGAGTAAAATTAGTATATAATGTACTTGTTATCTATGCTATTGTCTACTTAGACATAAGCTACCTAACATATAAATGCTTGATAGAATAAGGATTAAGAGAAATAGCGAAAAGAAATTTAATAAGAGCTACCATGACATGAAATAGTAGTGAGCAATTATCGACCACGACCTGAAGATTGATTGATTAATTTTGTTTAGTGGCATATCAACCTGTATGGGTTATTTAATGCCAAAATGTTAATAATTTGAACACAATTTTATGGCTTCAACTAAATATATTTTGAACGCAATTGTATGCCTTCAACTACAGATAAAATGTATGGTTGGTTATTTTACTATAAATATGTATTAGTCATATTTTTTTATATAAAAATGTATTGCTGGTATTTTTATAATAAAAATGTATTTTTATACTTTCATAGTGTTTTTGTTTGGAGGTGTTCACTATTTGCCCATAGCTGAGATCCTAACAGGTGCTACCACCCCGGGTCAGGTTGGACATGGGAACAACGGCAGTTTAGAGGTGATTCCACGCTCCTCAAAACCTCCAATGTCCCTATTAGTGGCCTCGCTGCCGGATGTAGTTTATCGTTATACCCAGGACTTACCCCCTGAAGAGACATGGTGCAGAGAAAAAATTGTTTACTCATATACATGCACTACTCTTCAGAATGGAACTATTTTATTGACCAATATCTTCAATCCTGAATTCGAGCAATAATAACAAAAAGAGTTCAGTGTCGTGATTCCGTTTTTTTTTTATCCGATAAATGTTCCAATGAGCTTTCCTCTCTCAAATTTACGATTTTAAGCGTAGTAACGGAAAGTGCGACAATGAAATTCGAAGGCACATTGGGATAACCAAAATTTAATTCCAAAAGCAAGGCAGAGTATTAAGAAACAGAAAAAAAAACTTTCATTAGAAACAAAGAAAAGAGTACTGAACGGTCATGTGATATCTGTCCTCTTATACGTCGGTAAAGGCTGAAAAATCTCAAAGATGAAGAGACCTGAAGCAACAGAAATTTGGCTCTAAGGAAGAATACTGTGGATTCAATGGACAAAATATGTGAGCAACGACGAAATTTTACAAAAAAAAAAAAAAAGAAACAAAAAAGGAAACTCATACTTAATATCAGGAAGAGACCGTTGAAATTTCTAGGGCACATTATGAAGAAAGAGGGCTTGGAAAATCTGCTACTCATAGGACATATTGAAGGCAAGACAGACAGGAGTACAACGCATAACTTACTTTGAGTAAATGCGAGTTTGAGTAAATAGATGGCGGAACAAGGTTTAAAAGAAAAAAGATAACATTTATTTAGAGCTGCGAAGGACATGAAATAGTGGAGAGCCATTAACGTCTATCCTTAAGGAACACGACAGATAAAGAAGACTAGATCGACGGTAAAGTCTCATCATTTTAAAGTTGAAAGGACAAGATGGAACCGTAAGTTCTATGCTAACAGATTCTTCTCTCGCACTTTTTGCTTAAACGGTCTCTCGTCTTGCTTTCCAGCCAAATTTAGACAGGAAGATGTGGAGGACCACGATCGCCTACGTCCTGAAGGGACACGGCACATAAAAGAAGAAAAGATTAACAACTAGGTCTCTTTATTTTACAGTTCAAATGGTTAGATGTAACCGTAATTTCTATGCTAACAGGTTCTTCTCTCACACTTCTTGTTTTCCCCTCAACTCGCTTCCTAATAATGTTAGGTTTACGGCCATGTCACGTTGAAACACCGGTTCTTGTACGCTCACTGAAGTTAAGCATTGTCGAGACTGGTCACTACTTAGATGGGTGACCGGTTGGCAATCCTAGGTGCTGTCAGCTTGGATGCGCAGGTGGTGTAATGGATAACGGCCCAGAATTGGAAATTGGAGAACCGAGTTCCAATTCCAGTCGGGTTCATTATATTTACTTGCTTACTATCCTTGGGAAAGGTATCGATCCACTTCTTCTCCCCCCAGCTATGGATTAATTAGTAGGACTTGTATCAGTAAAATCATCTCCTCCCCTAAAATCCATACAATAGAAAAACATTTTCTGCTTTTAAATAACCTACCAAAGGTTCATAAACAGAATAATAACAAATCAATCAAATAAAAAAAAAAATTCTCATATTCTTTCAAACTTAGTAACTCTTTGCATCTTAGCGGCTATATTGCCTTCCTTGGGGTGAAATGATTAAAAACATTAGTATGTCTTCTTGGGGAAAATAGAGATATTCTTTCCTCGTTACCTTCTCCACGGTTTTGGAATTCAGTTTTACTTCTCTTAGACTGGCTGCCAACCAAAACTAAATACCTCGGTTTACTTTGCGAGGATATGTGGGTTGGGGTGGCGAATTATTTCTATGAAATTGGACGCAACTGTACTAGCCGGAATTCGAACTCGACTCGCTGATCCCACTTTCCAAGTTCATATTCTCGTGTTTTTTTTTTTTGTTTTTTTTTAATCATGTCACTTCAAGTAAGGCAATAAAGCCACTAAGACGCAGGGAGTTAATGAGTGTGAAAATATAAGAAAAAGTAAAACATTATTATGGAGAGAGAATAATAATAATTAAAAAAAAACAGGAAGATAGACGATAAAAATTGACATTGCATTTAAATGTTTGAAGATCAAACATGACGATTTCTACAAGCGAGAAGTGCGAAAGAAGAAAATATTAGCATAGAACTTACGGTTACATCTAGCCATTTCAATTGTAAAATGGTGAGACCTTGCTGCCAATCTAGTACTGCGCTTAAATTCATAAAGTCTGGGTGTCATAGCGGAAAGTTCATTAGAACAATTACCATAAAAGTATTTATAGAAAAGATAGCAGGAAGCTTATATATATGTTGAATAGTACACAGTGAATTCTGGTAGTAATTAAACAGTGCCGATGTAAAATAATAGAGGTAAATTTATATGATAAATAATTATATAGCTGCTCTCCACACTTTAATGGTACTTAATGTTTCATGTACATTGCAATAAACAGGCATAAACTCTTATGGCTGATGATGACCATATGCAGGAAAATTTAAATAGCACTGAGCAAATCTATATAATTCTTTATTCTAAGATATTTTTTATGCTTATAAGTTCTTTTTATAGATACAAATATTTAAGTAAATGCTCTGTTTATAATAAACAGTATTAACGACATTTACCGGCCTGAATGTCCGATAAATTTTCATAGTAAATATGCGTCCTCTGACAGGAATCGAACCTGTATCCTATAAGGAACCGTCATATAGCCTGACGTGCTTTAACGATTTAGCCACAGAGAAGCGTTTCAGTTAGCAAGGTTGATTTTACTGTTTTTAAACTACAATTTTCCATGATTTTCTCTCGTACATTCATATCTGCTCAAAGCGTATCCAAATGTAAACAAATGACATCACACATTATGAAATGGACAAAATCTGACAATTATCTTAAGACATTTTTTTATTTTTATATATCTATAAAAAGAACGTATAAACATAATAAATGTCTTTAAATAATTGTCGGACTTTGTCAATTTCATAATGTGTGACATAATTCTTTATATATATATGTGTGTGTATTGCATTTAAACTTTTGAAGATCAAATTTGTGTGGGAAGCCAGAAGAGAGTTCCACAAGCGAGAAGTGCTAGAGAAGAAACTGTTAGCATAGAACTTACGGTTACATCTAGCCATTTCAACCGTAAAATGATGAGACCTTGTTGCCAAAATAGTACTGCACTTAAATTCCTAAAGTCTAGGTACCATAGAGGAAAAAAGCCTCAGAACAATTACCATGAAAGTATTTATAGAAAAGGCAGAGGGAAGCTACGTTACGGCGGTTGGAAAATAAATGAAGACGAGATGCCAGGTCAGGATCAATGATAATGCAGATTCTTCGTTGGATTTAATCAAGAATCTCTAAATATATAACAGGAGAACCAGGCCGTATGTGGTAGCAATATTTAATGCCTGGACGAAAGGTAGACTTTTAAATATGTAAGATAGTTTCTGGCATGATACAATGAACCAACTTTACTAGAATCAGACCGATAAATTGATTCAATATAATCTTTCCACTATTTACATTATTCGGACTATTGTCCTCATCCATGTTGCCATATTTATCACAACGTTTCGGCCGTTGTACGCTCCGGCCTTCTTCAGGTGGTTGGAATGTCGAACTAAACCCTTTATTTCACTCGCTGCGGTAGACTATTCTAGTTCCACGTGCCATGTCTAATGGATGTCAGTTATCTCCTGTTAATTCACCTCTCCAAGTTCTCCACTGTCTTAACCAGATATTGAACTCACAACTATTTGGGTCCTGTCACTGGATCTAATTAACGCCTTTATCCACTGTGCCATGTGTCCTTAAGGAACAGTCTACCGCAGTGAGCGAAATAAAAGGCTCAGTTTGACATTCCAACCACTTGAAGAAAGCCGGAGCGTACAACGGCCGAAACGTTGTAATAAATATGGCAACAAAGATGACAATAGTCGGAATAATGTAAATAATGTACATAATATCTCATCTCAGAAATATAGACAGATACTGAAGGGCCGAAACGTTGTAATATATATGACGACAATAGTCGGAATAATGTAAATAGTGTACATAATACCTCATCTCAGAAATATAGACAGAGAATCTTTCTACTTCATGTCAGCCGAGAACGTTAGTCCGAGAGAGCGCAACCAGTCACTTTCTTGGAGGTTAGCATCAGCCATACTGATGGAAGACTAAAAGGCTTTTCTCAGACGATTAATAAAGAGCAGTTTCGTTTTAGAGGCGTTCTGAGATGTTCATCTGTGTTTGTTTTTATAGGTTAATGAGATAATTATTAGGACATCAATATATGAGAAATTATTTTCATATCCCAGTGTAATATTTGTGCTAGTATCGTCAGATGCTTTCTTCTACTGCTAGTACTATGTTACCCAGAATTTCCTGCTGCAAGGCGATGTTAACATGACATAGCTGGGCTCGTCCTGGGTATGACGATAAACTACATCCGGCAGCAATTCCTCTGATCTGGGGATTTTGAGGAGTAGGGAACAAACTCTTAAGTATTATTGCTTCCAGATCCACCCTGACCTGGGGTGGTAGCACCTGTTAGGGTCCCAACTATGGGTAAATAGTGAATCCCCCAAGCTGGGGTCAAACATGAAAATATAAAAATATATTAGGAAAAAAAAATACCAGCAATACATTTTTATAATAAAAAACAACAAAAAATAACAACAATTAACAGCAATACATTATTTGGGGAAAAATTACCAAAGCTCACAAGAAAATAAAATTTCGGCATTAAATGACCCATAAGGATGTTGATGTGCCGTTAAACAAACGAAACCATAGCTGGGCATATGACTACCATAATATAGGCGCCAGCCAAATCGGAAGGTGTTCCGACTACTTACAATATGTTCATAACTAAAGCGAGCCACCTATAGGGAGGAATTCTGCTGTATTTATACCTGGAGAGGGATGTGCTCTTCCAGGCTCTTTCACACCAAGGCATGTTACACCGTACCTCGACGGCCATGTCCGGTCAGGAGACTAACGACAATATTTGTACGCTTTGTTAAAAGTGTCACGCGCGCAAGATAGTCATCCAAGCATCTCCATTACACATAATTACAGAACTGGGGGGGACAGAAGGGGGGTTGTCAGCCGAAGAGAAAGGTGTGAAGCAAGAAAAGTAGAGGGCAAGGGATAAAAAGCCAAACGAAAACAAAGAGAAACGCGGTGGAAAGAAAAGTGATGGGGAGTATGAAGAAAGACAGACCGACAGATCTGTTGTTTTATAATCCCTTTACACCTTTTTTAAATTAGTCGAATGTTTAATACATTTTGACGCACACCATAGGTAGGTAGGTACTACAATGTTAATATATAGATTTTTATTTTTATTTTTAAGATTGTAAGATTGAAAATTAGAGATTTCTTTGTGATCAGATAAATTTTCAGTTTTTTTCTACATTTTCTTGTTTTTAGCCAAGATTGAATACACGTTCAATCGCTTTTGATATCCGCTTCTTTGTCTTCTGAGCGGACGATAAGCATTACAATGTGTTAATAATTTTTACCATTGGTCTTAAATCAGTCTTCCATTTCTTTCAGCTACCCCCTTTTATTGTGTTGTTTTTGCCTCGTTCCTCCTAACACTCACTCACTCCCCTCCCTCTCTCTCTCTCTCCTCACATTTCTATCACTCACTCATATATACAGGGTGTGATGGGTAAATTGTCACCATTTTATACCTTTAGTTTTGTGTTTGTTTTTGATTTTTTGACTGCATAATAGGCTCAGTTGGGCACTGTCTGTGAGGAAAAGAGCACCATGATGCAATTCACTTCGCCAGAAATCTGGAAACGACTCTAATACAAACATTTAAGAGTACTTAGCTGTCAGAGGATTCGGAAAGAGTTGGATGATTCTAATGGTGATTACGAAGGTGTTTGAAGTTATCACTAGTGATGGCGACGTTATGCTTCCATTCATCTTTCCACAGAGCCTCAGACTCAACACTAGGGAAGGGCTTGTGTCCTGAGGTGGTGCTGCCCTGGTTAAGAGAGTAGCTACTGGAAGACCCTATATCTGGCAACAGGACTCCGCATCGTGCCATACAAGCAGGAGAACACAGTCATGGTAATTTGCGACCACATCACCTCTTAGATCGGGCCACCTAACACCCCAGACTGCAACCCCCTTGATTATTATGTGTGGAGCGCAATTGAGCGTGAGACGAATAAAACTTCTTGTAACACCAAAGATGAACTGAAGGCAATCATTATGGCAGCATTCACCAACTTAAACAAAGAGACCGTCCAGAAGAATTGCAACAGATTCCAAACTCGTCTTGAGGCCGGAGTTGAAGCCAATGGCGATTTCTATTGAATAAATTTACTGTTTAGTATTTCAAGATATTTTTGTGTAATTTTGGCAAATATACCTGATAAAATGAGATGTCAACGTTTATTTTCATTTTTGTGGCATTTATACGACAATTTATCCATCGCACCCTATACATCTACTTTTATGCATTTCATCTTACTTATTATAAAACGCAGATCGTGTGTGTGTGTGTCTGTACGTTTATATATTTGATCGGATTTCCTACATTTTTCAACCGATTTCAACAAAACTTCACAGGACTGCGTAAAATTACCTTGCGGTGGTTCTGACAGCGTCAAAAATTGGAAAAACACAATTGTTTTTGCATGAAATCAATTTGAAAACACGATAAAACTCGATTCTGTCGCCATAATGAAAGGGGGACAACTCATATCGAGTTATACTTATAAAACCCAGGTTGTTTGTATGTGTGTATGTTCATTTATATATGGGATCGGATTTCCTACATTTTTCAACCGATTTCAACAAAACTTCGCTTTTTTTTTTGGCAGGTAGTGTTTCTTATTGTCTTACACACTTTTTTCTTTATTTTTACATTCAGAATGCTTTAAAAATTCCATTTACAAGACAATTGTTTATAATAAAATTCTATTCAATCGATAGACTCATAATGATTGAAAACAATGTTTTTGTTTGAGTTTGGTTTTGACCAATTCGTAAAACAAAACAAAAAAAAAAAACTAAGACATGTCTGTCCGTCAACCTTAAACAATAATCTTTGTCAATTTTATTTTTCAGTCTTTATGATGGTCGATACTTGATCTATCTCTTACTGTTACACCCCTGGGCAACGCCGGGCTCTACTGCTAGTTAATAATAATTACAAGAGAAATTTAATGAAAAGCGTTGTAAAGGATAATCAGTTTTGACATCTTTGTGACAATTTATGTATTTTTGACATTTGCCCAAACCTTCTGTCGTATAAATGAATGGATAGAATTTTATATACCAATAGATATGTAGAGAGGATATATATATATATATATATATATATATATATATATATATATATATATATATAGAGAAAAAATAGTATAACAAATTGGGAAAAAAATGTGACTCGTTTCATCCCAGTCTGATGAAGTCCTAACGGATGAAACGCAACACAAAAAACTTTTTACAATTTCTCATACTATTTTCTAATATATATATATATATATATATATATATATATATATATATATATATAATTTATGTGTGTGTGAGCGCGTAGACAGATGTAGATATAGACAGATATCTAGAGTGACTGATGAGTGAGAGAGTTTTTTTTTTTCATTTCCTTTAATGTTTAATCGGCATGAGTAAAACCAGACGTGAGTGGCGGTGGCAAAAAATGGATAGAAATTAGGATTATGCCTGTTGATTACAGCTGCTGTGCAGAGACTAGCTGCGGACATATTCTTGTCCCAGCGAGCCTCCATACAAACACAGATTCGTAACGCTGAAAGAATTTTCTTTCTTTTTTCTTTTTCTTTCTTTATTTTTTTTTAATTACCTCGGTTCGTACCGATCCATTCTTAACGTGTCTTTCGTCCAATCGTCTTGAAGCTGCCTACGTCAAAAACGCGGCAAGTGTTTTCAACATTTTGTCTTCTTTATTTGTTTCCGTGGACATTTTTAGATGTGATTTTTCCCGCTTTGTTATCTTTAAGAAGTTGTTTTTGCGTTTGAATCAGTTTATCTTGTGCTTTTTCTTTTCTTTGTTGACGTCAGCATTTTTTTTTCTTTCTTTTCAATTTAATTTATTGCAAAACTGTAGAAATCAGACTATTTAAAATACGTTGATAAAGTTCATGGAGACATATGCCGTTATTTTCCCATGCTCTCTTGCATGGAACTATCACACAAAACTTTAAGAAAATTCAGAATTTATTAAAAACAAAACAAAAGAAAAAACCCTGAAAAAAAAAGGCGGTTGTATAGGCCACCATTATTAGAGGCAGGTATTCATAGAAAGAATGTTTTGCGTGAAATTACAAATATGATTTCCAAACTTTAGATTGACCTTTTGTGCTTAAGGATTACTTAACAAAATTTACGATAAGTACTACTACAACCAGATGCTTATACAAAACAGGTTTCCCTCAAAACGCTGGGCATCCTTATTTTGCATAAAGTGATTTGAGAGAGTGGCTTATTGTTTGTAGACAATAAATAGTCGATGTCTTTTTTTTTTTTTTTTTTAATGAAGCGGGTGGGGGTCAATTTTACCTGATGAATCTATAAAATTGGTATGCGTTAACATAATTATTTTTTTACCACAATTTTCTTTCTTTTTTTTTTTTTTTCTTTGTCGTTGTTACGGATTAGTGGTAGAAATACCGAGGAGTCCTGCCATAATTACAATTTCATTTAATTGTTTTTTTTTAACAAAACATTCCTAATCTTCGGTATTTCTTTCCGATTCTGTTTTGATTCAATTGTTTTCTTTTATTTGCCTTTGTTTTTGTTTTTCTTTGTTTTCTTTGTTTATTTTCTTTCTTTTGACTTGTTTTTGTTTTTCTTTGTCTTTCCTTTTTTTGTCTTTTCGTCTTTGTCTTTCCTTTTTTTTTGTCTTTTCGTCTTTGTCTCTCTTTCTTTTTCTTTCGTCTTTGTCTCTCTTTCTTTTTCTTTCGTCTTTGTCTCTCTTTCTTTTTCTTTCGTCTTTGTCTTCGGTAAGAATAAATTCAATCTCATCTTTTTGTTCGATACAAAAAAACTTTAGAATAGATTCTATTTTAAAACATTTTCTAACAATTACTACTACTTCTACTACTGCCAGAAGTATTTCATTTTTTTTTTCTTTTTTGTAAATCCTAACATCATCTTTTCATTTCTTTCTTTCTCTCTTCTTTTTCCTACATATATCACAAGTTATTCATTTCTTCCTCCTTCTCCTTCTTACTCTTTTAGCCTATCGCTCTTCGTTTCACTCTCCCTTTGTTTTCTTAAAAAAAAACTTTTTATTTTCTACTCTTCCATCTTACCTTTTGATTATGTTTCTATTTCATTTTTTTTATCTTTGCCTTTTAAGTATTGTCAGGATGTTTTTTAAAAAAATTTTTACCTTGCTATATTTGTTATACGTTTTCTCGCTTTCCTTTTTACTCAATGATCCTCTGCGCATGCGTGTACTTAAACAAAAACCTCAAGCGAAAAAATAAATATAGCATTTCGATAAGAGACTTAAACACACACAAAAAGAAACGATTATTCTTTGATAATTTTATTTTAATTGCGTATCTTTTCTTCAATATAGTAATTAATTTTTAATGACGCACTTTCGTCAGAATAATTACAAAACCATTATATACGAATGCTATATATTTAAGAATCTTGATAAAATACGAAGAAGAATCTGTAATGTTATTGGTCCTGACCTGGCATCTTGGCTACAGTCACTTTCTTACCAGCGTAAAGTAACTTCCCCGTGCCTGTCATAGTAATTGTTCTGATGAACTTTCCTCTTTGTTATTTTTATCCCCTACCAGACAAATTGTATATATGAGGACTAGTTTAGGACTTCATAGAGACTTTGAGGTATTATGGTGGCTGTTGTAAGAATGGTAAGTAAGAATGTGTTGTTTTGGTGTAAGGAATACTGTGGTATGTTTGGATCTGTAATGGTGGCTAGCTAAATTTAAGATGAAGGATTGAAGACCAACTTTATTACTATTCTTTTTTTGGCCTTGTGCCACATTTTTGTATTAAAATATTGCTTTCCTCTTTGGTACCCCCAACTGCATGAAATTAAGTGCAGTACTCGATTGGCAGCTAGGTCTCATTATTTTACAGTTGAAATTGCTAAGTGAAATATTGCCTTGTTCCAATAGGTTCTCTCGCATTTCTGACTCGTGGAACTCTCTTCTGGCTTCTTGCTTTCTTGTTTATTATGATCTTCAAAAATTTAAATGCAATGTTAATTGTCATCTTCTGTCTTTTGAAATCCAGTTCTTTCGTTTTTTTTTCTGTTTCGTTTTTCATTATCAGTAACTTCTCAGTGTATTCATTGTAGATATTTATTTGGGTTTCATTTTTTAAATGTTATTTTTATCCACCCCACCCCCGAAAAATTGTACATACTTGAACGAGTTAGGACTTCTTAGAGACTATAAGGTATTATGGTGGCTGAAGTAAGAATATGTTGATTTGGTGTAAGGAATAATGTGGTATGTTTGGTTCAGTAATCGTGGTTAGCTAAGTTTAAGATAAGACAGAAAATCAGACTTCCCCTATCCCCCCTTTTGGCCTTGTGCCACATTTTTGTATTTTAAAAATAAATATTACTTTCCTCTTTGGTACCTCGAACTTACGAATTTATGCGCAGTACTATATTGGCGGAAAGGTCTCATCAGGTTACAATTCAAATTTTGATGTTACCGTAAGTTCTATGCTAATAGTTTCTTCTCTTGCCTCTCGCTTGTTGAACTCTCTTCCGGCTTCTTGCTTCTCAGTCAACTTTGATCATGAAAACGATGTTGGGAATCCCCCTGGACTTGAACATATGATTAAAGAGAAAGTCTTAAGCACGACTAAAACAAAACGGACACATACTTAATATCAGAAAAAAAATACCTGTTGAAATTTCTATGGCACACAACGAGGAAAGAGTACTTAGAGAATCTGATACCCACAAGGCATATTGAAGGCAAGAGTGGGCTAGATAAACAGCGAATAGCTTAATTTACTTAAGTAAATTAACGGCAGAACAGGAATTAAAAAAGATAGCAAAAAGACAAACCTTGCAAAGAGCTATGAACAGGAAATTTTGGAGAACCATGATCGCCAACGCTCTGTAGGGACAAGGCACATAGAAGATGAATCTATGAATGTAAATTGGGCTCATTCCGCTGTTCACGTCTAGAGGTATTTTTCATTATTATTATCATTGGTATTAACCTGGAATTTCAGCATTCCTACCGCCCTAATGTATCGTCTCTGTGCCTTTTCTATAAATAGTAACTATTCTGATGAACTTTCCTCTTTAATTCCTCGACTTTATGATTTTTAAGCGCAGTTCTAGGTTGGCAGCTAGGTCTCATCATTTTAGTTTTAGTTGCTAGATGTAGCCATAAGTTCTATGCTAATAGCTCCTTCTCTAGTACTTTTCGCTTCCTGTTTCTTGATTTCCGATTAATTTTGATCTTCAATAATTTAAATGCAATGTCGATCGTTATCTTCTGTCTTCTTTTATTGTCCTCACAGTCCTTTTCAGTCTTAGTAACCCCGTGTTTCATAGTGGCGTTATCTCGTTGCATAGATCGAAATGATTAAAAAATGTGTTGCTCAGTTATTTCTTTTAGCTTCCTGTTTCTACTTGATCCGGGTCTTTACTGCCAGGCTCAGGGATTGAACTCAATTACTATGCTACCAAAGTCACGAAACCGTACTAGGCTATTGCCCTACCTAAGTTACGTAGTACAGACATTTTTTTCTAAAAATAAATTCACCCCAAACAAAATAATGCCACTAAGACGCAAGGGGCTACTGGGAGTGAAAGACAAGTAGAAGACTTTAGAAGGATTGGTTTAGTTTGGTTTGTTTTATGGCATATCAACCTCAATGGCTTATTTAATGCCGACAAAATTTTTATTGCTGGTAATATTTTGTTTTGTCAAAAATCTATTTCTGTAATATTTTTCCTTCAAAAATGTATTGCTGGTAATAATTTTTTTCAAAAAAAGTATTGCTGGTGATATTTTTTCCTCAAAAATGTATACCTAGTAATATTTTTTTTTCAAAAATGTATTGTTAGTAATATATTTTTTTTTTTTTTTTTTTCGAAAACTTATTGTTGGTAATATATATATATATATATTTTTTTTTTTTTTTTTTCAAAAATGTATTTCTGGTAATAAAACCTATTTTTATACTTTCATAGTGTTTTTTACCCAGTTTTGGGGTTAACTATTTGCCCATAGTTGGGACCCAACAGGTGTTACCACTTGTGGGTCAGGGGGTGGACCTGGGAACAATTCTCAATTAAGAGGTGGTTCTATATTCAAAACCTCCTGATCAGAGGTCTTGCTGCTGGACGTAGTTTATCGTCTTACAAAGGATGCGGATGTAGTTTATCGTCATTACCAAGACAGACTTTAGAAGGAACTGGAAACCCAATCCCAAAAAGAAATCAAGGGGTAACCTCTACTTCTGTTCAAAAGACAGGGGAGGAGTGTGAACCGGGTGTAGCTACTCATATTGAGGAAAAAATAATAAATAAAATTCCAGAGTCTAGGCGGAGACGCTACTATTATAGTTGACTTAGACTTTGGTATGAACTGGAAACTCAATCCTAAGCAGGAAACCATGGATATAACTCTACTTGTGCTCAAAAGAGCGAGGAGGAGTGTGAACCGGACGATAGGCGGATCTATCTACTCCAATTGAGAAAACAACACTAAAGTGACCAGTTGCATAGATTTGCAGCCATAAAATGAATGACAAGTACATCCAATTAACATAGACCGGTTGCAACGTAACATCATCCAGCTGTTGCGGGCCCATCGTGTGGAGAGGTACTGAGCATAATGGGCCAAAACTTTGTTGAAGCACGGCGCCCAGCTGAAGATTGCAGCTGGTCTGGAGCACTTAATGTGTACTTGTGTTCAAAATTAAAATTAGCAATGGATTAAGGTAAAAAAAAAAAATAAGACGATATAATTGATAAGCAACTGCATAAACTTTTTCTTTATCAAATAATGAAACGAAAAAGCAGAGTACGAAAGAATAAATAATTAAATTACATTAAACCAGAAGTCACGATCTTATATGGAGAAATATTGGAAACAGGTTGGGCAAAATGAAGAACGGTCGTGAACAAGTGAAAATATTCACTTTTCATCGTGGAATGATTTTAAAAAATTAACGATGATTTAAAACAGATTCATTTTTTACCTTTTTAAACTCAAGAAAATAGGAAACTCTATCCGAACTACGTTAAAAAGATGAAATATAATTCCCATTAGAATATTTCCATCTTATTCATTCTTTTTATCACAACATTATCGTGTATATTATATCCGCGAGAATACGCCAGGATACAAACCCAAATTTATGGAGCATTAGGGCTAGGCCACATGCGCTCAAGCATACTAGGCGATAGATCTTAAAAAGAAAGAAATACAACTGCCTGTACTATTTAAATATCCAAATAGAGAAAGAGAAATAAAGAAAAAGAAGCGTGTTCAGACAATGAGCGCCTGTGGACTTAGCTTAAGAGAAAAACTGTCCAGGTATCTTGTCAGCAGTCTTTGTGGAAGAGTTCCCTTTCAGTCGACGGCTAGCTTTTTTAGATCATTATAATTTATTTTATGGTTGCCGGCTTCGTACTTTTATAATGTGATGTCACTACCCGGCAGGGTTGCCAATTTTGAGAAAAGGTTGCTGAATTTAGCGATATTTTGTCTTTTATAGCGACTTTTCCCCTATTTAGCGATAGCGACTTTTCATAAAGATTTTCAAACGAGTTTCGCTACATTTTAGCTATTTTCGCCAAATATATAATAATTTTATAATAAATTTAATAACGAATTCTTATTTAAAAAAGAAAATGCTAAATAGATAAATTTTGCAACCATCTTGTTTCTTAAAAATTTACGGCGTTCATTTCTAACACAAAGATCTGATTATTTGTAATGCCGGTGACTGGGTGGGGAACGGTTTCTACTTCAAAATGGCGCATTTGTTTTTATTTTTGTTTAATTGCTTCAACGTAAACTACTTGAGAGGGAAAACGAAGACTTTTTTTTTTTTTTTTTAGGATCAGGGTTTTGTTCAGTAATCTTCGTACGTAGCTATATTTTAATTTATGCAAAGAAAACTATTTTTATCGAATTATACTATTAAAATCTTATTTTCAAAAAAACATATTTATTATAAAGAAATATATATATATTTTTTTATATTTGCTTTATTGAAAATAAGGTTAATTTTAACGTTATAATTACCTTCGATGATTACTGAACAAAGCGCTCACTCCTTTTTCTTTTCTTTTTATGCGCCATGTCCTTTCAGGACGTAGACGATCATGGCTCTCCACCTCCCTCTATCCATTGCAACTCTCAAGTTCCCTCCCTCTGCTTACTCCCCCAGACCACGCTCTGTCATCCACTTACTTAAGCCCGCCAGGTATGTCACGCATTGTTTTCCCTTGTCTCTCTTTCCCTTTATTCGACTCGTGAGTATCAGATTCTCTAGGCATTCCTTTCTCAGAAACTTCAGCTGCCTCTTCTTGATGTGAAGTATAAGCTTCCTCCTTGTTTGCAATATCTCTAAGACCTCCTCGTTGATCACGCGCTCTGTCCATGATATCCTTAGCATCCTTCTGTAGAATCACATCTCCGTCGCCTCGAGTCTCTTCTTCATCTTTGAGGAAATCGTCCAACATTCGCTGCCGTAAAGAAGGACAGATGTCACGTAACAGCTCAGTATCCTTTTTTTTTTCTTTTTTTTTTTTTTTTGGTACTAAAGAAATCCTCCTGTCACGCAATACTCTGTCCAGCTTTTAGGAATGTGTCCTTGGCCATCTCAATACGCCTACGAATCTCAGTGTTGCACTTACCCTCCTCTGTCAAGACGCTTCCCAGACATTTAAGTCTGCTTGATTCTAGTGCCCCCGACCTGCAAATCACATTTCGGACTCCTCCTCTTACTGATGACCATGCATTCTGTCTTCTTGTAGTTTATGCTTAGTCCTTTCTTCTCACTCTCTGTCGCTACCTTCTGTAGGAGGTTTTGTGATTTCTTTTCCGTGTCCGCTGTCAGTTCTGTGTCATCTGCGTATCTTATGTTAAGATTGTAGCTTAAAATGCTAAATCCCAGTAGTGTTTTCAATTCAACCAACCTTAAAAACACAGTCGTCTTCTTTCTCAAGTAGTTTTAGGCTAAAGCTACTGAATGAAAAACAAATGGAACATTTTGAAGTAGGGACAGATTTTATTATTTAGTTACCGAATTACGAATTGAATCTTTCTGCAAAGGAAATGAGTGCTTATATTTACTTCTTTTGGCCAAAGGAAACATTTTAGAATAGCTCAAAAAGATTTGAAATTTTTCTCAGGGATTCAATTTGTGATCTATTAAATTTTTGCATCCTTTATCCACAAGTGAAAATTCCGAGTGACAATGCACTCAAAAATTTCGTTTAGAATGGTTACGCAAAGAAAAATACAAAAACTGGTTACAGAAAATAATAGGAGAGGATACAAAATGTCGCTTTAAGTATTGAAATTGCATTTTAACAGCAAAATCAAGTGACCTTGAAAAACAGAAAAAAATATAAAAATGCTGAATCCTCATTAAGTGTTCATAGCAGTGCAAGCATTCTACGATTTGTAATGCTGTCTTTATCATTTCATAAAGCAGGGGACAATATGGCACTTTATGTAGCGGAAAGCTCTGCCATAAAAATCGTGAACATTTTAACCAAATTCTGCAAAACGAATTTTTCAGATAGGAAAAAATTGTAATAACCTGACTTTTGGACGAACGAAATGCTCGGCTGTTATTTCGAACATATTAATACGACATTTTAGAAAAAAATTTAAGAGCTGATATCGACGATAACATATATAATTTAATAATTAACAAATCGAACGACATTTGTCTCCAAACATCTAGGTTGTAGAAAGAAAAGGACGACCAAAGAGACGGGACCAATAAAAGTAGTTCACCGGATGAAAACCCCCGGTGAATGTAAAACAATATAAATACGGGCGAAACAGCACCGGACATTCAGATTTCATAATTAGATACTATTCTTAAAAGAAAAAAAAAGAGTATAATTTTGACTTTTATGGATTTGGTCTCGCTTAAGGAATGCAATGCTGATGGAATTTGTGAGGCTATTAAAAAAAGATGGATTGGAATTGTAGTACAGTGTAACCCGGATATAAGAGAGTTGTTGGGACCAGAGAAAATCTCTCTTATATCCGGGTCTCTTATATCCGGGTTACACTGTAGCTATTTGCAATTGGAACAGATAACTCATCAGTAATGATAGGAATTAATAATGGCGCATATGCAAAATTCAAAAAGGAAATTCCTGGTTTAGTTTTGGTGCGATGCATTTGTCATTCACTAAAATTGGCTGTTTCAAATGCAAACGAAAGCCTTCCAAAAAATTAGAATTTCTTGTTAAAGAAACATTTAGTTGGTTTTCTCATTCTGTCACCAGACTTTCCAAATACAAAGAACTCTATTCTTCAAAGAATAATGGTTATGCCCTGTTGAAATTAATACAGTGAAATGAAACACAATGGATATCTATTCATGCAACGTTTGAAAGAATTTTGCAGGAATGGCATCAGCTAAAAGAGCATTTTAATTTAACCAAAATGTGTGAACGATGCTATACAGCCAAAATTTTGCATCCAATTTACGATAACAGAGAACCTTTTTTTTTATTCTTCTTATTTCTTAAACATGTACAGTGTAACCCGGATATAAGAGAGTTGTCGGGACCGGAGAAGAAGTCTCTTATATCCGGGTTTCTCTTATATCCGGGTTACACTGTACTTGAAACACAAAGAATGAATAAAATATTTGAGCCAGAAAATAACAACCCTACCAAGTGGTTGCAAGAATTATTGGATCTACTAGAATCTTTTTGTTCAAAGATTGTCATCCCTGGAACAAAGATAACGAATGGCACCCCATCCATATTTGGGCTATCAAAACTAAAACCAAAATCAACAAATCATATCTTTCTGGGGAAGACGAGAAAAATATCCGTGGCCATTGCGTGGACTTTCTTTTGCTTCCCTCTGTCTTTTCCTTAAATACTTTCACGGTAACTGCTCCAACGAGCTACTTTCGCTGGTTCCTAAACTGCATTAATTTAAACGTGCTACTAGGTTGGCATCTCAGTCTCACCCTTTCACTGTCGAAACTGTTATATGTATCAGTCTCTTCTGCTCCAATAACTTCATGTCTTGCACTTCCCGTCTTATTTGTTTCCCTGATAGCTATAACCTCCAAATATTCAAAGGCAATGTCAATCGAGATCTTCAAATGCCTTGATCTAATTCCCCGTCCTTCTCTTCACCTTTTCCTCTTTTCACGCCTCTTTTTCTCAAATCCCATAATCCTCTCTGTAACCGCTTGCTTGGGGTGAAATGCTTAAAAGAAAACTTCGTCAAAGATTGCCTGACAGTATTTGTTTTACAATGTCTGTCCTGGGTATGACGATAAACTACATCCGCATCCTGGGTAAGACGATAAACTACGTCCAACAGCAAGGCCTCTGATCAGAAGGTTTTGAAGAGCGTGGAACCACCTCTTAATTGCTGGTGGTTGTTCCCAGGTCCACCCTGACCCGGAGTGGTAGCTCCTGTTAGGGTCCCAATTATGGGCAAATAGTTAACCCACAAACTGGAGTCAAAACGCTATGAAAGTGTAAAAATAGGTTTTACTACCAGAAATAATTTGTAAAAAATTATTACGAGAGATACATTTTTGAAGAAAAAATATTATCAGCAACATATTTTTGAATGAAAAAAAATATTACCAGTAAAAAAATTGTCGGCATTAAATAACCCATTGTGGCTTGATATGCCGTAAAACAAACAAACATTACAAACAATGTATTCATTGAATATTCATCCTTGTCTCAATCCAATCAAAATATTCATCCTTGTCTCAATCCAATCAAAATTAACCTTGCGAAAATATTTTTCTTCGATGACGACGTGCTTACTCGCATAGTTTCAATGGAGGAAACTCCACAGGATACAGTAAAGAAGTAATTCAATAGTCTAGATGTCTGAGTAGAAGTCTCTCACTACCGAGATACTGCTGGAGAAAATCCCTTTCATCACCTTGTTAGCTTGGCACTAAAAATGATTTCATTTTCTCATTCAGATGCAAAAGTGTAACACCTATATAGCCAAATGAATATAATTAAAACTCAAAGAAATCGGCTGAGCATAGGAACCGTCAGTAGCATTCTGGCAATTAGATTTCTTTTAAAGGGAGGAGGAAAATACAGTTATATATACGAATTGCCATGAAACGTCATTTTTAAAATAGGAACATTAGAATCCTACAAAAATACAGTCATTGGCTTTTACTGATAAATACTAGAAGAACGGATCGAATTTAGAGAGGAATTGATAATGATACTAGAATAGATTTTCAACCATTTTAATCTAATTTTGAGTCCTTTTTGTATTTTTGTATTTTTCGGAGATTTTAAAAAAACATTTTAGCTATTTTTAGCGACTTTTGTTGTCGCTTTTCGCTACACCTCTTTTCTGAGTTGGCAATCCTGCTACCCGGGGCTTGTGATGAAGGAAGCAGCCTTGCTTTGTGCTGTCTTAGTATCATGGTGAAAGAAAAAAAAATGGGTGGGTCTTTAAATTTTGCGCTTATATAGCCAATGACATGTGACCCTTAAAAGAGCAGTGTTTGATCTCTTCTTTCGTTATTCGTCGTTTATGTTTTATTCTATGCTTCATTCATCTTGTCTTGTGATTAATTAATCTAAATTCCAATCTTATTACTATTGTATTTAACGCAACGTGGGTCGTATGTAGCTCAAGGCCAGTTTATCGTGGGTTTTCCGAGCCCGTAGGCTCGGCCAAAAATATTCCCTTCGAACCCGTATAAACGGGTTCAGGGCCTGTCTATCTCCCCGGACGAAACTTTGTCCTTCGGCAAAGCCTCGTCCGGGTTCCTCCCTGCCGAAGCAGAGAGTTTGACAGTACCGTTCCAAATCTTATTACTATAGTGATTTTCCAAGCGTAGCTTAGATGTGGCACAAGGCCGAAAGTAAGGGGCACCCAGTGAAGATTGAACTCACTACTCAGCCGTAATTGTTCTAGCAAGACAAGCTTGCTAACTATTACGCCACCTCGAGGTGCCCCCCCCCCAATCTTATTACTATTATTGTATAACTAGTTTTACTCCATCTTATATATTTCAATAGTGTAGGTCAATACCCTCTTCATTATTAGTATTATTTTATTCCTAATTAAACTTCATCTTATTAAAGTTTTTCTTTACATTATCTGCGTGATTCATACCATCCTCAAGTTTGATTCCATCTTATAGATTGAACGGATTGTGTAATGTATTTTAATTGATTCTGCCATGGGGGCTGTAGTCTGTTATTCACGATTACCTCCCTTGAACAGTCTTTTTTTGTTCACTCTCTCCCCAATACCCTTTTGCTAAACTAAGCCAATTTAATTAAATAAAATAAATAACTGAATTCAAACTGAACATACTTCGTATAAAAATTAATTGTATTTTTACTGGTTTTATCATCTTATTAAGCGGCACGGTACATAAAAGAATCTAGTGATAATTTGCTAAGGGATCGTATTTTTGAGCTGATATGATAATGTTTTTTGTTTGTTTTTGTTGTTTTTTTGTTTTTTTTTTGTTTTGTTTGTTTTTTAATTTCGCCGCAAGCAAGTTAATAACGCCACTAAGACGCAAGGAGTTATTGGGAGTAAAAGAGAACCAGAAGACTTTAGAAAAAACCGGAAACCTAATCCTAAACAGGAATCAATGGATAAACCTCTACCCCTGTTCAAAAGACTAGGAAGGAGTGTGAACCGGATGATACGCGAACCTATCTACTCCTATTGGTGGAGGAGAGAAAAATAATTAGTGAATAAAATTTCCGAGCTCAGTCGGAGACGTCAGTAGTATAGAGTTGAAATAGACTTTAGAAGGAACCGAAAACCCAATCTTAGACCGGAAACAAGGAATAAATCTCTACACTTTTGAGTTCTAAAACACGTAATGTATATAATGTTTATATACGTACATTATATATGTTCCAAAGTTTGTCAAATCCTGGGGTTGACAGTGGACAAGATCCCACTGTCTATAAAATGCTTCCGTGGTATGCGTCTCAAATAGCCCCTGACAACTAAGTCCAGCTTAAAGCTGGTGTTGTGGTACGATACACCTAATTTACATAAGTGGAGTACCGACTATATAAATATGGGTTGGTACCGGAAGACGGAGAAAAAGGAAGATTAAGAGATCGAATCGAGAGACTCTGCCCGACTGCGATTTAGTCAACCCATTCTGCAGGAACAGTCTTCCCAAGAATATACCAAAACTAACTGTAAATATTGTGTACCTTTTCCTTGTTTCAATACATTTTGTTTACGTACATTTTGTGTTGTATTATTATTATTCCATGCTTATCCAAGTTTCAACAGCTGGATAATGGACGGAGGCGGAAAACTGGCACCTCATAACCAGCTGCTTCGGGTAGATGGAGCTCAATAGCCAAGGAAGGCAGTCCATCAAGAGGAAGGAAAACTCGGATTTTAAATCTCCTTAACCTTGCGGTCAAATTCAAAACACAGAAAATAGTATGGAAGTAAATCCAGACAGAAAACCCGCAGCGGAACCCAGAAGGCGGCTGTCAACATTGACAATTTTCTGGCAACTCATGTCGCCAAGTCATTACCAAATATAATGCCTTATATTCCCTTGGATCTTGTCGGGCGGCCATTTAGTCTGGGTAGTGTACGACTTCCATATATCATCACCCAGGCTCGCGCACTGGTGAGGTTACTCGCGTCTCAATTTTGACCAAATCGCGCGAGATAAACGGATGCTTAAAATTCCTTGACTATAACTGTTACGCTACCTTTTATTCCAGAGGAGTGTACGATTGGATCTGCTATAAGAACCTAATTCTTATTCTTTATGGTAACCGGGAGAGAAATTCTGAATTCTTTAAGGAGTTAAGGTTACGTATCGGAGAACGCTGTGCTTAAGGTGGCGTCATATATGTTTTTTTTGGTGTCTCTGATACTTCCGGATTCGGCTTTCGTTCCTCCCGAGACGGTCTTTACTCGTCCGAAGCCGCTGTCTAATGTCTGCAACCCTTCGTCAATTACTTCGGGGAACGCGGGAGAAATAGGTAAGATGAATCTTTACATTCCATAAGAAGCGCTGTCTCCGAAGACCACTTCGGTACGGCTGTGTCCGCGCAAGCAGAGGACCTGGTAGAGATGTGGTTAGAACAACGTGGGCATGAGGCCATAGCGATCTGTCGTTTGCTGTTCAAGTTTTGGGTATCATTTTCTCGTTTGTCACTGCAGCGTCATTTGTCTCCTGTCTTCTGTTATTCTCAACAACCGTTGGTATGTCACATTACTGAACTGGGGGGGGGGGCTCAGGTCGTGTTGGCGGCGGGGTTCTGTAACTTGCTACAGCTACGCTGTCCACTCGAAGTGGCTGGACAGCTTAGTCTCGGCCACTAATTATTGTTATTAGAAACCAACATTCTTGAGATAATTAAAGAATAAATTCTACCCTCAGATTAAAAAAAAAATAAATGAGCGATCAGGCATACTAACATGCGATCAGTTTAGATATAGTGTCCAGTGTTGTATACCCCCCCACCCCTCTGTTCTGGGGAGGGCTTTTGGCTGCCGGTCTCAATTCCATAATAATAATAATATTGCTTTCTTCTTTCTCGTTCGTCTTCTCCTGGTCGTGTGTCGAAACGTTTTGGGGTTCGGAGATGAGACGTCAGCACAAGGAATTTGAAAAATTATCTATTTTATTAAGCACATCGACGTGTACATTTTTAACTAGCCAGTGGGGTCGCTCTATCACCCTCACTGGGGAGCAAATTCCCCGAGACACGAAATAACAACGTCTGCTCTCTTCGACGTGTAAAACTTAACTCATTGAAATCACTTTCTATCTCTATAAGATTCCCGCGTTCGGCTTAGCCAATCAAAATCGACAACCCTATTTTGTCTGCTATCTGACCTTAAGGTCAGCTGCAGAAGGTCTGAACCAAATACACTGCTAGTAAAAAATAACAGTATTTATAATTTAACATCAGTACTGCCGAAAAGAGAGTAAGACAAGTTGTAGAAGCAATCCTAAGCAGGTGTTGCTGTTTGGATCAAGGTAGAGGGAAACGGAAATTACATTTGAAACGTTTACGTAAATGCTGTATACACTATTCAAATCATTCGGACGTTTCGGTTGTTGTAGGCTCCGGCCTTCTTCAGGTGATATACGTTGGAATTTCGAACCGAACCCAGAATAGTCTGTATGTTGGCATTTCTGAAGTTTGGTTCGATGATATTTGTGTGTTTAAAAAAAAAATTAGATTTTCTTCGTATGGGACTGTCTTCTGTGCCTTTCCTTCCCACTTGAGTCCAGCTGATTCTATTGTTGATTCTAGAGAGGAAAACATCGTAACTAGTCTGACTAATATGGAACACATTGGATTAGTCAATATAGCTATGTGTAGCACTGGGTAATTAAGAGGACTACAGCCGTAAATTGCGTGAAGGTGCCGATTACAAGAAAGAAGGAAGTTTCAACACCATTTAATTCGTTCGGACTGTTGTCCTCATCATTAATGCCATATTCATGACGTTTCGATCGTTGTACGCTCCGGCATTCTTCATCTGATATACGTTGGAATTTCGAGTTGAACCCTTTATTTAGATTAATTTAAATTGTTCTAATTCCACGTGCCATGCCCTTTCTGTATATCTCAGCTCTCCAAGTTTTTGTTCTCTCTGCTGTGATCAAGTATTGAACTCACAGCTCTTTAGGTCAAGTCACTTTTTTTTTTCAACCAACGCTATGTGTGGGACTAAAACGTCGTGAATATGACAATAAAGATGAGGACAACAGCCCGAACAATGTACATAGTGTAAGTAGTAACAATATCTCATCTCAGAAATATAGACAGATCCTGAAGAACGTCTGAGCGTACAACGGCCGAAACGTCGTGAATATGGCAATAAAGATAAGGACAACAGTCCAAATGATGTAAATGGTGCAAATAGTTACCATATGATAATTTTCAAGAGTGGGATCATAGTTTATTTTTTAGAATGAGTTACAATAGAATCAGTTTTATACCGACGATATCAATTTCTGAAAATGAGTCAGTCGAAAGGTACCTAAAGTTATCCGTCTTAAAAATTATCATCTCTCTCTCTCTCTCTCTATATATATATATATATATATATATATATATATATATATACATACATACAGAGGTTAATGGTCGAAGTTGAATCAGATCAGGAAAAAGTAGTATTAAAAAGTGCTCAATACACATGAGAAAAAATAAGTAAGAAATAACATATAGACCTTTTAACTTTAATATTTTAAAAGCGCAGATGGTACAATCACACATCGTCTTTTAAGCTCCCAAACCTTAGATACTCCACCAAACTTGCAAACCAAATGTGGAATTTAAAAGAAAAAATAAAAGCGATCCGGTCGTAATTCTATCTAATATATATTAGTTGTTTAAAATTTGCTGTATATGAAAAGAGTGTTCAGTATTGGTGATAGAGCGTTTGTGGACATAGGAACTAACCTTGCATGGTGATTTGAAACTGATAGTAACCAAGCAGTATTGATTCCTATATCCACAACGTCAAAATTTATCTATTATAAAAGAAGCGTGTAAAGTCTTCAAGTGTTTTTCATAAAAAAAACTGTTTTTTGTCTGTTCCGTGCTATTTTTTTTTTTTTTTTAGTCTCTGCGAGAATTTTTGTACATCGTCAATGAAAAATGTTCTTAAATTCCGATAATTCTCTGATTTTTGAAAGATTTCAAAAGTCGGACTACTTTTCACCTAAAAATTTTCCTACAATCGGATATCTGACGAAGGCCGATGGGGTCAACGGCTGAAACGTTGTGAGAATAACAACGGAAATGAATATACTCATACGGATGGAAAAAAAACATTAATTACATATATAAACTAGTATAGTGTAACTTTTTATTAACAGATTTTTTTAAATTTTTACACAAAAAATGGGTTGGGTGGCACTATACACAGGTATTTTTTTTCTGGGGAAAAATTCAGGTATCGCACCATACATGAAGTCGACTTATACACGAGTATATGCGGTATTTATATTTAAATATACACGCAGTTTTTATCTATTAAACCTTAGTTAAGAAAAGCTTTATCTATTTAAAATGTGTGTGATCTTATTTATTATTTTTTTTTTTTTTTAAAGGTGATTAGTGGAAAATGTCATGATGCCATTTCTGTTCTTAGGTCTCTGGTTGGGACCCGGAAGGAAATGTGTATGCAACAGAAATCAAAGGAATTGTAGTAGTAGTAGTAATAGTAGTAGTAGTAATAATAAAAAATAAATAAATAAATATAAGGAAAAAAAGACTACAGGGCTAAAACGTCGGCTGGTGCATTT
>CAHIKZ030001389.1:50000-87500 GCA_903632075.3 Acanthosepion pharaonis | reverse complement strand
AGATAGATAGAATGCGATAGATAGATATGGACAGAATGAGATAGATAGTTCTCCCTGATAAAGTGGCAACAAGTCGTTGCAAATAATGGTGAATATATAATTGAATAAAATACAATTGTATTTTTTAAGAATAAAGTTGATAAGCAAAAAACGGAAATTATGTTGGATTCATGATTAAAAATACTTTACTCCAAAAGCTAAGCTTTTCTTTTTTCTTTTAAAAAAAAAAAAAGGTGCGTGTGGTGGTATCGTCGGTTTATTTTTCTTTTAAATGTCTTCAAACGCAATAAAATAATAAATGCACATTTACACGTCCAGCAGCTTCAACGCGTCCATAAAGGTTTGGTCAAAAAGTCCCCTCTCTCCCCGTGTTCGTCAATAGGAAAAATGTTGTTTTCCTTCATGACAATGCAAAGGCCGCATGCATCAAGGACAACACAGGAAAACAGTTTGGAACTTCGGTTAGTCTGTTCTACCCCACCCATTATATTCACCAGATCTTGCGCCAACCGATTATTGCAGTTTTTAATCGCTGCAATACACTTTGATCGGGTAAGCCGTCTCTAATGAAAATCGGGTAGAAATGTCCATCGAAAAAGATGTTCACCTCAAAACCTGTGGAATTTTACTCAAAAAGTATGGAAGATTAACAAGTCCTTGCAAAAAATGAGAATTGAATCAAATGTAATTTTGTATTTAATCTTTGGAAGAATAAAGTTGAAAAAAGGAAATTGATTCTGACTGGAACTAATGAAGAAGACGGAAGTGGAGAGCTTACCACATTTAATGGATGAACGAGAAAATCTCGAAAGCTATTGATAATCATTTTTCGTCAATCAAAAATGGTGTGGATGTAGCTCTACACCTAAAATTTCTACATAATCTAACAGATATATGACATTGTCTCGATAAATAATGAACAGAATAAGATAGATCAATAATGAACGGATGAATGGATGTATATAGATGGATAAATAGATAATGAACAGAGCTGAATGGATGGATATAGACAGATAATGGACAGAGAGATAGATAGATAGATAGATAGATAATGACCATAGATAGACAGATAATGAACAAAGATTGATAGACAGCAGTTTAATTACATTTGTATTATCCCTCGAAAATTTTCCAATCCTGCCCAGAATTTTGAAAGCAGTTAATTTTATATTTAAATATGTGTGCGCAAACTAGCAGCACGTATTCATAAAGATAAGATGGATATATTTTGAGAGTTTGCCAATTTCATAGTCATTTACCCTAATTTGTTGCGGGTGAGATGGTCACACCCTTTTGTCTCCTGTGATGAAGGTCATTAATTACACTTGATCGTTATATCTAGAGACTGGGCGTATTTAGACATCATCTTTGATTCTTAAAACAGCCACAAACGCCTGCTGTTTTGGAATGATAAATTGGTTCTTTTTGCAAATTCTAGTTAATGACTTAGGTTCTTAATGAGTGCTTTATTATATAAACCTTGTGTCTTACTTGGTACACTTAAGTATAATTAATTTGTAGCACTTAGTGTTCTTTTCACGGCAATTCATTATTTGATTTTAAAAAAAAAAGATGAATTTAAGACCTTGTGTTATTGTATCATTTTATGTTCTCAATTCGTATCTTCCTTTTATTAAACTTTCTGATGGTCCGTTCATGACAAAATTGTATTATAATCGAGAAATAATTGCTAAAATCAATCGAGAACAGTACAAACTCTTTCAGTCAGTCTTGGAGTTTCTTTCCTCGGATTGCTTCTAGCCATTTGACTGCAATAGGATAGTTTTTTTTTTTTTTTTTTTAAATGGTATAATCAAATTTAACGCCTACAAAGCGAAAATGTAGTCGTTTAATCCTATTGGAGAAGCATTTGTGTTCCCCATTACAATGGCTGATGCTAACCTCCACGAAATGGGAGGAGGGGGAAAGTACAAAAAAAAAAGAGAGAGAGAAATAATATAGAAAATAGAATAAAATGAATGGAGAGTTTCTGAAAATTCTCAGACCAACTAGGGGGCTATTGAAAAAGGAAAAAATAAATTCTAATTTTTAGTCAGATTTTGTGGAGAGTCGGTTCCAGATCCTATCAGCACCCCCCACCCCTTGAAGAAGCGAAAGAAAGGAAGAAAGACGCTTAATATGAAAAGATAGGATACAAACGAATGAACATAATTGATAAGAAAAGACAGAAAAAAGAAATGAGCATGGTAGGCAAGAAAGAGAAAAAACATTTGATTGAGAGAGAGAAAGAGAAAAAGAATGAGAGAGAGAGAAAAAGAATGAGAGAAAGAATGATAAAGAGAGAATAAGAGAAAGAAAGAGAAAAAGGATGAGAAAAAGAGAGAAAGAAAGAGGAAAAGAATGAGAGAAAGAAAGAATAAGAAAAATGACTGAGACGTGAAAGATCAAGCAAACAACATTGTTTGGAAAAGAATGAATGATGGTCAGTGAAAGAAAAGGGGAAAATGATAAAGAAAGAAAAAATAAAAATAAATTAAAAAAGCAAAGAAAACAGGTCGAAAGAAAGAAAGTGAACATTAATCAGAAGGAAACGAAGAACAACATTAAGGGGAAAAGAAGGAAAAAAACGCAAAAGTAAAACCAAGAAAAGGATGTAAAAATTGACAGAGTAAAATCACATGAATATGCCGAAAAAGAAAGAAAGAAAAACTAGAGAGGGTAGAAATCAAAGAAATTATTGTTGCTTCACTGGGCCGTGCTAGACAATTTTTCTTGTCAGAATCCATTTTGCACGTTTACCCGCGCATTGAATATTGCTGCCATATTTGGTCTGGTGATCCTGCTATTTATCTCAATATTCTTGTCAAAATCCAAAGCAGGGTCTGTCATATTGCTCCTGACCTAACATCTCGACTTCATTCCATTTCCCCATCACCGTAACAGGAATTCTTTGTATTATTTCTATAAATATTTCCAAGGCAATTGTTCTAATGAATTTTCTTCGTTGAAACTTCTATCGTATGACTTCAAGCGTATTACTAGATTGGCTGCTAGGTCTCATCGCTTTACTCTTGAAATAGCTCGATGCAACCGTAAGTTCTATTTTAATGGTTTCTTCTCTTTCAATATTCGCCTGTGGAACTCACTTCCGGCGTCTTGCTTCCCTGCCAACTACAATCTTCAAAAATCTAAATGCAAAATTATTCGCCATCTTCTCTCTTCCCGAAATCCATTCTTTTATTGTCCGTTCCCCTCACTAAAGTTTTCTCATCTTCATTTACACTCAGTAACCCCTTGCATCACGGTGGTAGTAATGCTTCCTTGGGGGTGAAACGATTAAAAATAATTGATAAAAAACTGCCTCGTTTTGAGGTTTGCTCACTAGTTTTCTGAAAGGTATTATTAATTGTGATAAAAATTGCATACTGAACGATAAACGGAAGTATATTTTGAGGGGGGTGTTTTTTTGATGTTTCTCTCTTCCGTGCTTAAATGTTTAATTGAAACTTTCAAGTTGCTTACCTACTAAAACGCTTGACGTCACATGACATACACGAGTGACGTGATAAAAGCTATCGGCTCGAACCACTTGTTAACAGCTAACATGTTTTTAATTTCTTGGTTAGACCGAGAACTTTTCAGCACACTTACACACACACACACACACACACACACACACACATAGATATATATATATATATATATATATATTATCATCAAATGGACAAAGTCCGACAATTATTTTAAGCCATTTTTATGTTTAACATTCTTTTTTTAGATACAAATATTTAAGTAAATGCTCTGTTTATAATAAACAGTATTAAACAACATTTATCGGACTGAATGTCCGATAAATGTTGTTTAATACTGTTTATTATAAACAGAGCATTTACTTAAATATTTTATCTATAAAAAGAATGTTAAACATAAAAATGTCTTAAAATATATAGGATTAAAACAAAAGTTCGTTCACGTGTGCTTCTTATATGTAGATTTAATAGGCCTGTTGATGAAATTTGAGGAATAAAAAGCCAACAGAATGATAATGTTGGTAATAAGACAGACAATATTTATTATATATTAGCCTTTTGAAAAAAATGAAGCACGAAGAGAAAAATTTTTAGTCGGAATTTTCGGACACGCCTGTGCCCTTTTTCAACGAGACGAGAAATAAATAAAGAAGTGGGATTCCTTCTTCTGAGGATTGTTGTTGTTTATGTTTCCTTTAGCCGTATGATTTTCGAATATTTTAAAGCATTCTCTAATTCAAAAGTTGAACGCTTAATTTTTGTCCGTGTTACTTTTATAAAATAAATGTTATTAAATAAAATTTCTATATTTGCCTTGGTAAAATTCCTCAGAGAGCGAAATGCGTTGATATGAGGTATTCCTTTTCTCTTTTCTTTTATTAATATTGTCTTTACAATTATCAGAATATTTGCACACGCACGCATACACGCAGTGTGTTGTTTAATTTCCGGAACACATAAAGTGGCTATACGTCACCGAACTTTGCCGAGTCTTCCCGATTTTTCCACGTTAAATGTAACGCCGCAACAGTTAATCCCGATAAAGATTTATTTGTTCTCGTACATTCTGGAAATTGTATGAAATCATCGATTCTAAGGAAACAGAATAGCAACACTTACGTCTACGTTTTGAAAACAAATTTTGATTCGAAGACATTAGTTTATTAGGCAAACTCTTTTTTGGTGATTTCTCAGACCTAGCAAAAGCACGAGTGCTCGGTAAACTTCGTACAAGAACGAGGTTGAGATCCCTCCTTAAAAAACCTATATTTTTGGAGGGAATTTCAACGAATATTTCTGACTAGATTCCCTACTCTCTCATTTTCTATTTCATGTCTTTCTTTCTTGTACCCTATGACCTCTCTTCCCTCCATTTTCTGTTCTGTTGTTTGTCTCTTTCTTCTGAGCGTATTCTTTCTCGTTTTCTTTCATTTTCCCCCCGTTTCTCATTCCTTCCAATTTTCTCTTTCTTTCTCTTATTCTGTATTATTTCCCTTTCTCTCTCTCTCTCTCTCTCTCTCTCTCTCGTTGACTTCCGCTATTAGTTTTCCCTGCAATACTCACTCTCTATCTCCCTCCCCTCCTTTGTTCTCTCCCACCTCTTCTTCTATTTTGTATATATATTAATAAATAATAATAATAATAAAAACCTTAAAGATCCATTCCAGTTATAATTTATTTCGTGAATATTTTCAGACCGAAAGTTCTTATATATATATATATATATATATATATATATAACGTGAATCATTCATACAAAACGTAGATTAGTAAAGTTAATGATATAAATGGCGAAAAACATCTTCGTAAACAAATTTATTAAAGTTACATTAACCTACGAACCACTCGATGAATGTTATAATCCTTGTATTTAATAACTTCAAGTCTTTTTTTTTTATTCTGCTAGTACTTTCGGCTGTACATTCAGCCATCCTCAGTCATGGAAATTATTTACTGTTTACTAGAAGAATAAAAAAAGACCTTATACAACTTGAAGTTATTAAAAACAAGAATCATAACATTCATCGAGTGGTTCGTAGGTTAATGCAACTTTAATAAATTTGTTTGCGAAAGTTCTTTTTCGCCATTTATATCATTAACTTTACTAATCTACTTTTTGTATGACTGATTCACGTAATATAAATTAAACTGCACCACATATTTTATATATATATATATATATATATATATATATATATATATAATTTCTTATCCTCGTACTTGACTCCGAATAGTTTTCATTATGAGAATTCAGAATCACATACCATGTGCAGGAGATGTCCTTATTTAAATGGATTCAGACAGTTAAAAATCCTTGCGACTGCATCGGTGTGCGTGTTTGTATAGCATGAGCGTGAAACTCTGGTTACAACGAGAGCCATCCTTTCATAGGATTTAACGTTGTTAAGTGTTTCTTGTTGTTTAAGCAATCTAGGCTTCAAGCACTTTACTGAGTAGATAAGTTTGCCTTTAGGCCTTTTTTTTCTCTTTCTTTTTTCAGTACTGTCTTCTTTATTCGAAAACGTATCTGGATAAGAGTACACACACACACACACACACACACACACACACATATATATATGATTGGTGTATACGGAATGAATTCCAATAACCAACAATTACTATTCTTAAAAGAGTGCTCAATACAAAGTAGAGCAGATAAAACACCGGGGGTATTGAAATAAAATGGCTATTTTTGTAGTGATTTTATAATATATTTATGTTATAAACCTTTTTTAAATAAATAATTATATATATATTCAGGCGTGTGTCTGCGTTTGGACGCCGATATTTCATAAGCATGTTGAATAAAACCCTTTTTAAAATATTTTCTCTGCTAATTAATATCCGCACATTAGGGCTGAAAATTGAAATTATTTCGCCAATTGGAAAAAAATATTTTCAGTATGCAAAATTCGTGTTTTATTAAAAAAAAAAAACACAAGCGCGCACGCGTATAAACAGTAGCTACCACCCACCCCCACCCCAAATATTCATACACCTGCATAATTTTCGATTTCCTTTAACATATTCCCATTAAAGAAAAGCCTTTTTTTCTGAACCCAATTGACAAAGGAAGGAGAGTGAAATTGCTGACTAAATTACTTTATAGAAGGGAAGATATTACTTAGGCCAACATTTTTCTCTTTATTTCTAATGTCATTTTCGATCAACTCGTCTATTAGCTATTGAAAAATATCGTTCGCTATTTCTGTGCATTTTTTAATGTTTATCCCGCTTTCCATCATGTCTTATTACACGACCCAGAAAGTTAAATTTCTTCACCTGTTTGACGTTAACGATATGTAAGTCACAGCTTGACCTAACAGTCATACATTGCGTTTTGTTACAATGTATGATTACTCCTTGCTACTGGCCCTCAACGACTGACACCTCTTTCAGTTTTCCTTCTGAATTGGTCAACTGCACACCAAAACGTTCTTAGGTGCTTTATTAACATATTCCATGTTTGTGTGCTAGTCGGCTTGAAATACGGAACATTAATTAAAACTGTCACCAAGAGGTTAGAGCACTAGCGTCCCGATCACGAAACTTAGGTTCGAATCACACCATGATCGATTTGTCTATTCCCAGTCCTTCTCTTCATCCTTTTTTCTAACTCGCCTTATTCTCACTCCCACTCTCTGTAATCCCTTGCGTGCTAGTGGCACCCGCCTTACTTGCAATGAAATGCTTAAAAAAAAAAGAAAACTAAACAGAAATATTTAATTCTTTGGCAAACGGGTCGGCTTGAAAAATAACTCTTAACGCCGACATTGTAATTTGCATATATCGCTTTAAATATCAAATTTTCAAAAAAAAAAAACTTTCCTCATTCATTTCCGTTCTGTTCTTTTGTGTACTTTTTAAATACGTGATTGTTTTCTTGATGGCTTTTAAAATTAAATTGCTCAGTTATTTAGATAAAGACATTTTATTGTTCTGAACGACCTTTGCATTTAGATTTTAGCTTCGCAGCAAACTGTAGAATAAAACAAAGTTCAAAAACATAAATTAAATTTTTATAACATTCTTTTTTGAATTAAAACAATTACCAAATGTTTAAACCGATCGAACTGCTTTAATTACGAAATTTTTTGCGGCATATACAGGCGTTTGTTTGTTAAAGAGATTATTTGCATTTTGAAGGAAAGGGACCCATGCAATGTCGGGTATCACTGCTAGTACTAATAAAGATTACACACACACACACACACACACACACACACACACATATATATATATATATATATATATATATATATATATATATCTCACTTGATGATACGTAAGCATAATTCGAAGGAGGATATAAATCCAAAGAGAGCTCAATGTAAAAACAGAGCAAATATATTAATAATGAATACAGGATCCTTAAAAATCTATTCGGTTAGGTTATAATTTATTTTGTGGACGTCAAATGTCCATCTCTTCAGACCAGTTTTACATAAATAAGTGGATTTTATTTGACATTTGAAGTCCATGAAATAAGTTATAACCTGACCGAATGGATTTTTTATATATATATATATATATATATATATATATATATATATATATATATATATTCATTGAATATTACTCGGAAATTTCATGGAATCACATTTACTCTTATAGATCTCTTATAAAAGTGAACGTGATTGCATGGAACTCGTAGTAGCTAATTCATCAGCCACGTGAACAAATTTATTATTAATAATAATAATCCTATGTTATAGACAACTATAATTAAAGATTTCTTGCTTTAAAAACGATATTTACCAGGTCGTTCAATTCCGAGCGAAATAGAATTTTTGTATTTGCTTTATATATATATATAAGGAAAGAGGGATTTAAGCATAATAGACAGTGACCGCTTTCTTTCGTTCTCTCTTTCCCTCTCCTCTTCCATGTCTATTTCTCTTCCCCCTAAAAAACCTTATACTGAAATCATCTGTCTTTCTCTCTCTTTGTTTTTTTTTCTCTCTCTCTCTTTTACTATCAAAACTGTTCCCTTTTCTCTCTTTTTTTCTTCTTTTCCTTTTCCTTGTGTCTGAATAAAATAAACTCCATTTATGCAAATCTGGTCTGAAGAGATGGGCATGAGATCCACGAAATAAATTTATTACCTGACCTGATGGATTTTTAAGGTTTCAGTATGCATTATTAAAATATTGCTCTGTTCTTACATTGAGCTCTCATTGGATTTATTTCCTCCTTGGAATTATCCCTATTAATCATCAAATGATATTATATATATATATATATATATATATATATAGCTAAATAATAGATGGCCACTCGTATTCGAAGATACTCGTCTACTAGAGTGGCTAGCCAATCCCTATTGCAGACTCTTGCTCAGGCACATTTGTGTTTTCCAACACCTACAGAGCCAATCTATGGTTTATACTGCAGTGTGTGTAATATATATATATATATATATACACACGCGTTTGATTAAAAATAATTTTTGTATTTGCTTTATATATATATATATATATATATATAATGAATTCAGATCAAATATGGATTAGAATTCAATAGAATTACAGGAAAAGGAATACATAGGACATTTTTCGCTTTTATTTAAAAAATATGAGAAATTTTGGGAGGAAACATTCTGATGAAACTTAAATAAATGCGAAACATATTAATTTATAAACATTTCCTATCACACACACACACACACACACATATATATATATATATATATATATATATATATATATATATATATATATATATATATATATTAAAAAGAACCTGTTTAAATATTTATTGTATTTTTCCAATATTCGAATAAGCTGTTGTGTATTGTGATCAAAATTAGGGATCAACTGTCCGAAGTTCAAGTTGAGTTGTTGTTTTGTCCAAGTATATTCGACCGCCTCAGTCATTTTCAAGAACCATGTGGTGTCTGCGTGGTAAGCAAAATTCTTTAATCTACATCGTAGTATTCTTTGCGAAGCTTAAAGTTTGAAATAGTCACGGTGATGTCATGTGTACGATTAATGGCGTAGGCAAATCGTTAATATAAAGCAAGAAGAGGGTAGAACTGAGGAGAGAGCCTTGGGTGCGCCATTTTTGATCTTAAGGGAACTGACCATTAACAAAGACCTCGAAAGACCTATCAGAGAGCAGACTTGATTACTGAGAAAGTTTTCCTAGCGATTCTATAGCTGGGAGTTTGTGTAGAAATCCCCTGTGCCACACCTTGTCAAAGACCTTCGAGATATCTAAGGTGATCCCTCTGGAAATGTGTTCATTATCAAGCGCTTCACTGATTCGATGAGTAATGATCGTTAAGTCATCAGCAGTGGATCTAGACGAGCGAAAACCATACTGTTTGTTGCTTAGGAGGTGGTTGTTTTTATTGAGCTGTCAACAACTTTCTTGTTGATGACAGCTTCAAAATGATTGCTAATGTCACTAAGGAGACAAATGGGACAGAACTTTGATGGAGACGAGAGCTCCCTGCAATCTTGTACATAGGCCTTCAAAAAGACACTTCCAATAGGCGTGGGAAACATTTCTACTTCGAGCTGCAGTTAAACAGCTTCGCGAAGACTGGAGATAGTCCTGAGCTAAGGTTCTTGGCAATAACTACAGGGATTTTATCCGGATCAGTAACTTTCGTAAAGCCCAGGCTTTTAATAAGTTTGAACCAAGTTGAGACAGATCACAAAGCTCCATGAGTTGGAGGATGTCGGGTAAGGTATGGTCCTTATCGTCTAATGAGGAGTTAGAAGGTAAGTTAATTTTAATGGGTTTAGTCTGACCTGACAATGATGAGATAATTTCATGACCACTTATGATGGTGAGAACTAACGGTATGTCTCTGTTGAGAATTGAATTTACGATTTTTAGAACAGGTGCGAATCAAGTTTTTTTTTTTTTTTGCTTTTACTTTAAAATGAAACTGCCTCTGCATAGCTGTTCGTTGTATTTTCTACAACAAGAATACATATGTGTATTTAATTTATTACATATATAATAGATGCATTTAGTTTATTGTATATATATGTGTGTGTTTGTAATTTGATATATATAATACGTGTGTTTCTGATTTTTTATATCTATATGGTGTGTGTGTGTATGCATGTGTGTGTTTTTGTTTTATATATATATATATATATATATATATATAATTTGTTTTTTATATATATATATATATATATATATATATATATATGTTTTTTGATTTTATATATATATATATATATATAATTTTTTTTTATTTTATATATATATATATATATATATAATGTTTTTTGATTTTATATATATATATATATATAATGTGTTTTTGATTTTATATATATATATATATATAATGTTTTTGATTTTATATATATATATATATATATATATATATAATGTGTTTTTGTGATTTTATATATATATATATATGTGTGTGTGTTTTATATATTTATATATATATATATATATATATATATATATATATATATATATGTGTTTTTTTTGATTTTATATATATATATATATATATATATATATATATATAATGTGTTTGTGATTTTATATATATATAACGTGTTTGTGACGATCAATTTATTTATTAAGCAGTATATTTATTTATTTTCGTCTACCAGCCTAAATATTCGAGAAATTTTATTAGAAAAAAAAAATTATCTCCCTCCCTCTCTCACTTCTTTCCTCTCTCACTCACTCACACACACACACACAAATAAGCGGAACAAACAATACGAATATCCACTAAAATAACGATTACAGAAATAAAAAATCTCTCGGATTAATAGATAAAAACCTGTGTTCCCCTGGGGCAGTAATTCCCAACTGCCATGCCGCGATGCACTTGTGTGCCGCAAAATATTGTCTCTCTCTTTCTAATATATATATATATATATATATATATATATATATATACTAGCAGCATGGCCTGGCGTTGCCCGTGCTTGATTCAAAAATCATACGACTCATTACAGCAATCGCTATCATTGACTTAAAATATTTTTGCCCTTCCTTGACTTTAAAGGAGTGCCCTTTTGCCGTGCTGATGTTGCTACATGCCTTACTTCTTGCCTATCTCACACTGCGAATTTTTTTAAGCTCTATACTAAATATTAAATCTGTTACAAAAAAAATACTAAACAAAATGAACACAAAACGATCAGCTTTAAAAAAGGACTCGTAACTGGAAAAACCGAATGAAAAAGAATGTTAACAACAAATACTTTTTTCACACCTAACCCAGTTCTGCGGAATCAGAATCAACGTTAAGTTTAAGCAAGAATGAGCCAATTGGAGTAAAAATGCCATGCAGATTTAAATTTTTTCCCACTTGTGACGAATGCAGCTATCGATTTTTTTTTGCATGCTAGTTAACATTCGTGTCAGTCAGCTGTTGGCTCTCACGCTGGCCAATAGAATCTTCCTGCCTATTCGTGGCAGCCAGCTATAGGTTCTCACTCTGGCCAGTAGAAAATGACCGCAAACTACATGAAAACTGCCGTAGAAGCATGAAAAATCGATTATTTCCACTATTGATGGGAGTTGGGGAATGCAAAGTCAGTCTTGGCCTTCTCGCTAACTTGGAGCATGTGCATGTAAATTTGGGTGCAAATCCGTCGAACATTGCGGCCGCGCATTCGTCACACACACACACACACACACACACACATCCTTTTATAGCTATATATTGCCTTTTATAGATAGAGATATATGGAAGTAATAATCGTATAGCGTTAGTATTTAAATAAATGAATAAGTATTCAATTTTTAAAAAATAATTCTCTTCACTATTCTTCGATCATGTTATTTTAAATACTTTGTTTTAATATTCAAAGTATTTTTATTTTTTACCTTCAAAATATTTTTTTTTAATTTAACTTTTAAAAATTTTCCTTTATTTGAATAAATGAATATTAACCTTTTTTCATATAATTGTATTGAACATTCTTTGTTTAATTCAAAATTTATGGTTTTATTTCATAACATTTGAATATATACCCTTTTAAAAATTATTATATGCACTTATTCAACTCAAATATAGGGCTGTTATCTGGAGCCTAAACTACAAAAATATTGCAATCCGCCCGGGTCAATTTCCTCAAGGGACAGAAAGATGTGGAGGGCCATGATCGCCTACGTCCTGAAGGGACAGGGAACATAGAAGAAGACTAATATAACAGATTGAGGGACAGAGAAAAGCAGCCTGTAACATATTTGATGAACTTGAGTAAGTGGATGGTAGAACAGGATTTGGGAGAAATAACAAAAAGACAAAACTTATTAAGAGCTATAAGAGACAGGTAGTTGTGGAGGGTTGATCGCCTACGTCCTGAAGATTTTTTTAATAAAAAATGTCTTGATGACAGACTGAGGGAAAGAAAGACAGAAGAAAGCAGCATGTAACATACTTGATGGGCTTAAGTAAATTTGGTAGGTTTTACCAGAAATAAAAAAAAAAAACTTATTAAGAGTTACAAGGGAGAGGAAGATATGGAGGGCCATGATCGCCTACATCGCGAAGGGACACGGCACGTAAAAGACTTCACATTGTTTTGGATGGCTTTTGACAGAGATGATGCGGTTCATAATCCAATAGAATTTTGTTCGTGATTAGTAACTCATTGGAGCCGCTTGAACCCGTTTGTCTAAAGAAGTTCATTGCCGTTACACTGTCTTGTTATTAGATAGCATAACGAGTTTACTTCTAATGGATCTCTTACTATTAAATCCTTTTGTCAGACTTTAGTAAATGATTGTAGCACTAAGATTCTTCGTTTCACACTAGTGCTGTCTTATCCCTTTTGGCAGGCCAGCAAAAGTCACGTAAAAATAATTCGATAATAACGCCTAATTATCACTAATTATGAACGTGTCATGACTTTAAAGAATTAGGACTGTTTGAAACACGAACAAATATTTCTCATATGAAAATCTTTTGATCAACGTCTCAACAGAATTACTAGAATTGATCACATTTAACACACGCTTCATGACAAGGGAGCAACCCAGCTTTCACAGACAACTGTAAAAAAATATGATTGGGATTGGATAAGGGATGTATAGTTTAGCGTTCCATTCACTGTATGTACATTATTCTTATACAGCAGCTCAGCTCTCCGATGAGCTGAACATTTGTTGAGAATAAGAATTTTGTAGTTTTCCCAATTGAATCGCATTGCACAAAAATATATTTTGTTCGAAACTGTTGTCCTGATATAAGGAGGTCACTAGATATCAGTTACCGGAAAATTAGTATTTTTTAGGCACATATTACACATCTCTCATATATATATATATATATATATATATATATATATATATATATATATATATATATTATATGAAATGGACAAAGTCAGACAATTATTTTTTAAGACATTTTTTATGTTTATAGTTCTTTTTATAGATACAAATATTTAAGCAAATGGTATGTTTATTATAAACATTATTAAACAACATTTACCGGCCTGAATGTCCGAGAAATTTTCATTGAAACTATGCGTCCTCCGACAGGAATCGAACCTGTATCCTACATATAATCTGACGTGCCTTTTGGGCCATAGAGGAGCGTTCGGTTAGCAAGGTCGATTTTATTGTATTTAAACACAATTCTATGAAAACCAAACCAAACAAAATCAGTATAGTGGAAAGGGAAGGCGGATATTGTGTGGTTTAAATAGAAAGAGTTAACAAACTTAATCCAGATAGCTATTCTCATAAGGTAATTTTGGATTTCTTTATTATGTAATTTATATGCTCTGTTATAATTAACATATTAAGCACTTTTTGTGGATCAGTTTTAATATTTTATATTATTAGGATTCATTTCGATACCAATATATTACTCCCTGTACTAATATATATATATATATATATATATATATATATATATATATATATATATATATATATATATAAAAGAAATATAGTCTTAAGGAGTGCTATATTTATGGGATAAAGTGCTCAATATCAGAGATAGAGCGTGTGTAAATATAAATATTGGCCTGACGATTGCATATAGCATGAAACAGACTGTCGCCTCTAAGTGTTGACTTCTATGTTCACTTTTATATATATATATATATATATATATATATATATATATATATATATATTCTAAAAATTGAAACCAAACCTTAATAAAATTATGAATACTCCAGAAATGTTTTAAAATGTGTCAATAGATAGTTTGAAATGCCTAGGTTTTCACTCATAGTTTCTCTTTTTATTACTCATTTCGTAAAAAAAAAAAAAACTCTCCATAACGTATTTAGTTACCTCCCCTTAAACGGTTACAGCGGCCACGCACTGACGCAGCGTTCTTCACTCCACTTGTAAGAAATTTAACTTTAAGTTTTCTGATGTGCCGTACCTTCGTAATCACCATTAGACTCACCAAACTCTTTCCGAATCCTCTGCACTGTACTCATATTTACACCCAAGCACTCTCCAATGTTCATATTGGAGCTTCAGGCGTGAATGCCAGGCAGTGCAGCATGCCGTTTTCAAATGTCTGGCAGTGAATTGCGTCATTATACTCTTTTTCTCAGAGACAGTGCCCAACTGACCCTAGTATAGTGTGCAGTCGACAAAATCATAAACAAAATGCGCATGCGCGAAATTAAAATATAAAGTGGTGATAATTTACCCATCGCAATCTGTAGATGCATTTTGTTCGGTATATGTGCGTATTCTCCTTCAGTGGTTGCCATCAATTCATTCACTTTTGCCGTTTTTTGGTTTTTTTTTTTTTTTAATGTAAGCTTTATCTTTTAAATATCACCATTAAAATGCCTAATAGTGTGAGATCTGGTGAACGCGGAGGGTATTTGAGTAAACCTCTTCGTCCAGTCCACCTATTTAGCAAAATCTCATCAAAGTAGTCTCTTGCGTCAGAGTGGTAGTATCAGGCTGACCATCTTGCTGAAAATAAAATTCCTCATCTTCAAGGGTGAAATCTCCACTTCTGAATTTTGCAAACCATCTTCTGCAAGTTCTTTCATTCACACATTCCTCTCCATAAACTGAGTGAATGTTTCTAGCCGCTTCGGCTGCTGAGTTTCCTTTCTTGAACTCATAAAGCATTATGTGCCTCAAATGATTCTTGGGTACTTCCATGTTAGTAGGGTTTTAATCAAACAAAATTTAATTTTATTGTTCTCTGAAATAAAATTTGATCAGTTTAAATGCATCTAAACATAAAAATAATGTTCAGCTCCATTAGACATTATAAAATAATTTTTAAATTTCGTTCATTTTAACAAAAAGTTAAAATTCGGACAGAACTTATGGGGTGACCTGAGAGATATATGTAAAATGAGAACAAATAGTGTACAATTCCAACGTTCGTAAGATTTAATTTAAAAGAGGGCTCAATACAAGATGACCTACGTTAAATTCTCTTTAAATTTAACGGTCATAAGGTGGATTACTCAAAAAAAGCCCCACTTCAGTTCTGATCGTCTTCAGTGAGAGCATAGTCTATTTTTGGAATGTAACGATTGGTTGATTTATAACACCCCCACCTTTTTTTTTTTTTTTTTTTCGTAAAAAGAGTGTTATTTTGCATTTAAATCTAAATCAATCGTTCACTCAACAGTAATTAACAATCTCCTGATAAGACTCGCATCGAAAACACGACTGCAATTATATAGCGATTTTGACATGTTTTCGATGAAATATCCTAATATATATATGTCATCAGGGCTAGGCTGGCTAAAGAGGGGAGGACAAAGCCAACATTTTATGTTTTTATTTTATTTTGTTTATTTATTTTTATAGCGTTTTTTGGTTTTATGCTAATTTTAGTTTTTAGTGTTTGTTTTTACCAATGAAAATGTCGCTTTGTCCTATCCTCTTTAGCCAGCTTAGCAATGAAGATCCGTTAGGTGAAACCTTGGTAGGTAGTTCCTGACCCATTAGGATTTTTTTTTTATACTTTGCACTACTAGGTGCATTGAGCACTTTTACGTTTTGTCTTACATTTATTGTCTTTGCGATGTATGGTGACTTTTTTCTTTTTTCGGTCAATATGGATGTTTTTAGTCTTTTCTTTTTTTACTGATTTTTTTTTTCTCTGATACCAGTTTGTTTAAATATATTTTTATTTGCAAATTGTACTATCCGGGTTTTTAGGTTTTTTTTTTTGGTTTTTTTTTTTTTTTTACCTACCTAGGTTTCACCACATGGGATCATCAGGGTGATCCCATGTGGTGGCCTTCAAATAAAAGTATCTTTTTCATTAAAATTTATTTATTTTACTTTTGCTCTAACAGGCCTGTATTGAGTACTCTTCGTTTTAACTTATTACTCGCTAGGTTTTTTCTTTGTACTAGAAATTTAAGGTACTGGACGAGTTTTTTTTTCCGCCCTGTTCAGAGGTATCTGGTGCTTTCCTTTTTTTTTTCCCTAATTTTTTCTCGGATGCCATTTTGTTTGAAAATTCTCCTATCCAGGTTTTTTTTTTTCACCCACCGAATTTAAATAGATTTATTTATTTATATCGGTCGGGTTTCGGTCCTGGCTTGAGGCATTCGGATGTCTAGTCGCACTGAGGAGCTGTGATACAGCGAAACAGTACTGTCTGCAAATTTATATATAATATATATATATGTAAGATGGAATCTGGTCTAGGAGAAGGACAACTCTGAATTCAAAATTCGCGGAGGGTCGTTTGGAGATCCTGTGGCACGTAGTGTACCAAATCTCTGTATTCGACCCTTCAAAAAATGTGGATTGTCTGCATGAAACCTTCACCACTATAATGAAATCTCATGAGCTGGTGTCGGGTTTTCAGTTTCCTAGGAACTGATCTGCTTGACCCTCATACGTGGAATTTGATGTGAGAGAGGAGTATATATAAGAATAAGAATTTTGTTTATTATTGTCGAAATGTTCTTGTCTAGCACTGGAACTTCCACGTTTGTGTTGGGAGGGGCGAGTCGAATTAAAGAGGAAAGTCATGTCAGTTACACAGAGAAATGTTAGAAGTAAAAGTTAGTACGCTGCAGTAAATGATTGGACTAATTTAATGAGAGGTGACGAAAGTAAATAAGACGAGTAATAAAGATAATTAGACTTGCTTGTCACACACTCGGTCGAAGATTCTCCTGTCTTTCCTTTCAAAAAAGCGGATATTTATTTAGCACAAAGAATTGATGATTGTGTCATTTAAAAAGCTGACTAACAGAAACGAAGGAAAAGGTTTGCTGTTTTTTTTAAAAAAAATAAGACAAAACAACACTTACATCCTTTAACGTCTGATACAAGAGTTCATATTTTTGTTTATTTGCTTGGGGAATGTGTTTTTATATTTTTTCTCTCTCTATCTCACTCACTCACTCACTCACTCACACACACATATACTTATCCCCCTCACTTTCTGATTTCTTTATTTTTCTCTCTCCTTTCTTTCCCACCTATATATTTTTTCTCTTTCCATCTTGTTTTCTCTTCCTCTTGTATTCTCTCTCACTTCCTTTCTCTCTTCCTCTTCCTTTCTCTCTTCCTCTTTCTCTCCCAGGCTCTCTTTTCCTCTATTTCTTCTCTCTCCTTCTCTCCATCGCCTTTTCTATCCCTCTTTCACCTTTTCCCCTCTCCATTTTCTCATTTTCTACCCCTTCACCCTCTCTCTCTTGTTTCTCCCTTTTCTCCATCCCTCTCTACCCTCACTCTCTCGTGTTTCTCCTCCTCTTCCTCACTTTTACCTCTCTCCTTTTTCTCCCCTCTATCTCTCTCCCTTTTTTCCCCTTTCTCCTTGTCTCCTTCCCTCTCTCTCTTCTTTTTCCTCTTTCTCTTCTCTATCCCTCTCTACCCTCTCGCTCTTTTATCCTCCTCTCTATCATGTTTATCTCCCTCCCTTTTCTCTACCTCCCTCTCCCCCTCTCTCTCCTTGTTCTCTCCCCCTCTCTCTCCTTTTTCTCACCCCCTCTCTCTCTCTCACTCTCTCATTATTTATGCGCGCACGCGTGACATCTTTTGTCCAGTGTTCGGGAAGAGTAAGAAATATCTTTCAAGTTTCCTTTGCTCTTTACTGCTAGTGCTTAATCAGTCGACTGGACTAAATCGATTATCGACTTTATGATGAAGCAAAATAAAGCGTGGGGGGGGGATACATTGAAAGAGAAAAGCACATCGGTCGACATTTAAACACTGAACTTTCTCTTCTTTTTGATCGACGTAGAAGAACGTCATTTTGAAACAGATTAGTCAATGGCGATCCAAAAAAGTTGAACTGGTTACAACAAAGGAAATTATGGTGAGATTAAGGACAGTCTTCAAAGTGTCGGCCAAAATGAAATCTACTCTCAGGAAAAAGATATTTTTTTTTTATGACGATTTGGTGAAACGTGAACAAACCTAATTTGCAGAATTACACTGAGCAATAGGCACATTTGAATGCCAGATTATAATAGAAAAAAAAATTTCGGCAAGCTTGGACCTTCGACCTACAAAAAACGGACTTTTGTAAGAACTGTTTTTTCATTGACACCGCTATTATTTTAACTACCTCCACTCCTCGGCGATGTTTATTGTTTTAAAAAGCGATGATTAGAATTGTAATAAAATCTAAACATATAAAAGTGAACTTTATACATTTTTTTTTGTTCTTAAGAATTTACAACAAAAATAATAAACACTATTTCTATATCTGTCCATATTTCTGAGATGAGCTATTACCTACATTATTCGGACTATTGTCCTCATCTTTGTCGCCATATTTATTACAACGTTTCGGCCGTTGTACGCTACGGCCTTCTTCAGGTGGTTGGAATGTCGAACCAAACCCTTTATTTCGCGCACTGGGGTAGACTGTACTAGTTCCACGTGCCATGTTTAATGGATGTCACTTATCAGTTCTCTTGTTAATTTTCCCTCTGAAAGTTCTCCACTGTCTTAACCGGGTATTGAACTCACACTCTTTGGGTTCTGTCACTGGATCTAACCAACGCCTTTATCCACTGTGCCATGTGTCATTTATTTCTGTTTATTTACAGTATTTATTATATTTTTTTATTGCAATGGTTGGCAAAACAATGGCTATTTGCAAATTTATTCAAACTTTATAAAATGGTAAACAATAAGGATTTCCTTAGAGTTGGTTCACATATGTTAATAATTTAATAAATGTTTAAAATTTCATGAATAAAAAATAGTTTTCATATTGCTTTCTTTATAAATTAGTAAATGATAAATATTTCATTGCATTAGTTTTAGTTGTATTAGTTTATTTACAACATTCTAAAAACTATCTAATAAATAGTGTTTAATATTTTTGTTGTAAAGTCTCAAGAACAAACGAAAATGTATAAACTTTGACCTTTTCATGTCCCACCAAAAACACTGAATCAAAAAGATGTTTTTTTTTTTTTTCATTGATACCGCTATTATTTTAACTGTTTTCAAAGTGATGATTAGAATTGGAATAAAACCTAAGCTCATGAAAATGAATTCATACATTTTCTTCATTCTTGAGAATTATCAACAAAAATAATAAACACTATTTATCAGATTGTTTATTTACAATATATTTAATTATTTATTGGAATGATTGACAAAACATTGGCTAATTGCCAATTGATTCAAACTTTATAAAATAATAAATAAGGATTGTTATGAATAATCAAGAGTGGTCTCCCCTTGTTTTGTCTCTCTCCTCTTTGAGAGAGCTATTTCTATTTACTGGGACTATAAAAGGACACTATACGCGAACATTCTATTCTCAGTTGAATGAAGCTTTCTTAAAACCTACACCTGCATACTTTTGTCATTACATGAATTTACTTATAGTTGTTTCACATATTTTAATAATTTAGTATATGTTTATAAATTTATGAATAAAAATTGTTTTCATATTTCTTTCTTTATAAGTTAGTAAATGATAAATATTACATTGCCTTAGTTTTAATTGTATTAGTTTTTAGAATGCTGTAAATATAAAATTATTCTTGTAAATAAACAATTTAATAAATAAATAATGTTTAATATTTTTGTAGTAAATTCACAACAAAAAAAATGTATAAATTCATTTCCATGTGTTTAGGTTTTATTACAGTTCTAATCATCGCTTTTTAAAATATTAAACATTACCGAGGGGTGAAGGTAGTTAAAATAATAGCGGTGTCAACGGAAAAACTGTCCTTTTTGAATATACCAGATTAGCACCTAGGTCTTGTCATTTTACTGTTAAAATTACTAGATGTAACCGTAAGTTCTTTCTTAATAATCGCTTTTCTCACACAGTTACCTTTTCTCGATTTCCTTCACACTCAGTAAACCCTTATCGCCTTGCTTGAGGTGAAATGATTAAAAAAAACGTTAGGGAAAATACATTGATAACTGAATAATGATGTTATAAATTTATGTAGGTATCTCTACTAATTCGCTGGAAAAAGTATACCGTGATGTAAAAAATGCCCCAAACTTGATAAAAACAAAATTTTATTGTCAAAATATTTGTTATTAAGAGGAAACACCTAAGTATTTTTTTGATTATTTTATTCAATTTTTTAAAATCCTTTCTAGTCTGTTTGAAATTTTGGTTAAAAATCTTGTTTTTTCTTTGCGGTAAAAAAAAAAACAAAAAACACATTGAGTGGAAATTCATGCAAAAATCAAATAATTCTCGGATTTTAATGAAATTTTCAGGACTTATTCACAAATTAATTAAATTATTTTTTATTTCTTTTTGGTTTTTTTTTGTTGTTTTTTTGTTTTGTTTTTTTAGAAAATTTCGGTAAAATATTTTTATTTTTTTACATCTGTTACCCCTCACATACTTATTTTTATGAAATTTCAAGAAATTAAAATTTCACTCCCCCCTTCATATTTGTATTAGTTAAAAGTAGCATTCCTTGGAGAATTTAAATCATTTTTTTTTTTTTTTTTGTCAAACAGGAACAACATTTACTGAAATCTGCTCTAAATAGTTAAATAAAAAAATACAATAAAGCTGAGACATTATTTAAGCATTTAATTGCTTTTATAAATAAGTTATATTAAGGATATTATTGTCTTAAGAAAAACAAATTTCAATGAATTTTTACAAGAATTGTTTTCATTTTTTTTTATTTTAATTAGTATAATTTATTAAGTCTTAAATCTTTTAAATTTCTGCATTATTTTGTGCTGGTTAGGTGATGTTATTAAGTAAAAATTATATTTACTAATCATAAATTGAAAAGGATTTTGAAAAAGAATTTTGAACTGAAAAAATTTAGAGAACGTTATTTTCATACGTGACAGTAAATGACGTAAATTCAGTTAACAATATGAAAATAGCGTTCTCTAAATTCTTCCAGTTGCTAAGGACATTTTGTTTTGTTATTATTAGTTACTTTGTTTAATAAATGCATTTCGTTATTTCGTTTTGCGTTGAGAAAGTCCACATCGGACGAAACGCGTCGGCAACTATTACAGTTTTCCTATTGTCTTTTACATTTATAAATATTGTCTTTTTCTACAGGTTAACCCCGAGAAATGTTTCATATATATAAGGAAAATTAATGAAAAAGTGAAAAAAAATTAATGTGATGTTTTTGGACCTTTAGGATTTCATCCAACTAAAGTGATGTAACTGCGCATGCGTACGAGGGAGAGGGGGGTAGCTGTAATTTTAGACTTTTAAATTTAATTTAATAATAGAAGATTTACCAAGATGAAATGTCAGAAGATTGACTCAAATTTACTATGGATAATCTAGCGATTAAAACACTTTCTATACACTGTCCGTTTTAGTAAATTCCACCTTGATGTTTTAGATTTTATTATTTTGTTTTGTATTGGCTTTTTATTGTTTTAGAAGTAGTTGTAACAATTTTTATGTTAATCTCATATATATATATATATATATGAGAGAGAGAGTATAAAATTAGAAAAAAACCCACGCGCAACTCATTAAATCCACAAGTAACTGCCCTGACGAGACCGTGGGGTCGAAACCCGGGTTGTGCGTTGCGCATAGATTTTTTCCTAATCTTATATTTTATTACCAGCTCTACAAATTTAATTTTTCTGAATTTCGTATTGAGCACTTTAAAAAATATCCAAGCATTGGTCTGACTCTAAACTTGCCTACTAATATTTCTTTTTAGTAATATATATATATATATATATGTGTGTGTGTGTGTGTGCGTGTGTTTTTATTTAGGAAGAATGTTTTCATTCAAAAAGGTTTGGTTAAATAATTTAGTTTAATCTGTTTATTATTGTTTTGAACCTTTCAAATCCACGAATCAATTTCTTGGTAGCTTTAGAAAATTGATTAAGAAAAATACCAAAATTTTCTTTCAAAAGTTTTTTATTTTCCCAAGTACTTTCAATTTCATCTGAGACCATCTTTAGGGTGTTAAATTATCTGTGTTTGTTTATACGCATTTCCGTAAATTCAGAACATACATGCATACATATATATGTCTATATTTCTGAGATTTCACGGCAATTATTGCCTGAAAATCTTCAGTTTTTCAATTTGAATCGTTGAATTTATCTTTATGGAAATTCCCTGTCTTTAGACGCTCATCGTCAGTGAAAATCTCGGCCGGTTTCTCTGGTATTCTCTCTCAATGTTCCTGAGGAAAAAAAAAAAGCAAAAACATTAAAAAAACAATTTAACAAGAAGTCGAAATGAGATAAGACATCTGTCTATATTTCTGAGATGAAGTATTATGTACATTATTTACATTATTCGGACTATTGTCCTCATCTTTGTTGCCATATTTATTACAACGTTTCGGCGCTTCAGTATCTGTCTATATTTCTGAGATGAGGTATTATGTACACTATTTACATTATTCGGACTATTGTCCTCATCTTTGTTGCCATATTTATTACAACGTTTCGGCCCTTCAGTATCTGTCTATATTTCTGAGATGAGGTATTATGTACACTATTTACATTATTCGGACTATTGTCCTCATCTTTGTTACCATATTTATCACAACGTTTCGGCTGTTGTACGTTCCGGCCCCTTTATTTCGCTCGCTGTGGTAGACTCTTCTAGTTCCACGTGCCATGTCTAATTATCAGTTATCTCCTGTTAATATACCTCTCCAAGTTTTCCATTGTGAACTCACAGCTCTTTGGGTCCTGTCACTTGATCTAACCAACGCCTTTATCCACTGTGCCAGGCGTCCTTAAGAACATCTGTGTATGAATTTCTGGAAGTTTTAAACTTAATGTCTTCAGCAACCATTTTACCAGTGCTCATATTGCAATTTTCGTTGTTATTATTGCTTTTCTCTTGTGTGTGTGTGTGTATGTGTGCGTGTGTTCTACCATTGTGGTATTGAGCACTCTTTTCCGATGTGTATGTTCACAGTAATATACTCCTTTGGAAGTTGCTTTTCTTTGAGTGTTAAAATATATATACTCTGGTACTAGAGCATTATGAACTTGTTATTTTGGGACACTTTCTCTGCATTTCTTGTACAGAGGGACAATTACTCCTGTGTTGTTCAGCACTTTTTAGGCCACACTTGTAAATCTATTCTATTATGAGCAATTTCTCCCCCTCAAATAATCGGCAATCTGCGTGGCATGCCGGGTCTTAGGCGTAATGTTTAGAAAATGTGCAACAAATGGACTGTAGTTCGTCTGAGCACTTTCTATGGAAATAGCGATAGAGCAAGGGAAGACTTTACAATATTTCATTCGTGAGAAAAGGTGCGTGGGGCGGAACAAAATTCGTCACCAACAGGAACCTGGAAAGTGAAGCTGGGCAGCTCCTGCTCATATCTGGCAGCAGTACTCCATTTTCGGTCTGATATGTCTCTTGCACAGGTAGAGGATAGCAGGAGTTAGGTACTAACTGGAATGGTACATGGGACTGACCATTTTTATTTTTATTTTTTTTGCGTCCTGTATAAGACGAAAAATTAATATGCGTCCTGGGTAAGACGATAAATTACATCCGCGTCCTGGGTAAGACGACAGACTACACCCGCGTCCTGGTTAAGACGACAGACTACATCTAACAGCAAGGCCATTGATCACAAGGTTTTGAGGAGCGTGGAACCACCTCTTGATTGCTGGTGTTCCCAGATCCACTCTGACCCGGGGTGGTAGCACCTGTTAGGGTCCTAACTATGAGCAAATAGTTAAACCCAAACTGGGGTCAAAAAACTATGAAAGTGTAAAAATAGCTTTTAATACAAGAAATACATTTTTTTCTAAAAATTATTACCTGCATTGGATTTTTGAAGAAAAAATTATTTCCAGTAATACATTTTTAAAAAACAAAATATTACCAGCAATAAAAATCTTGTCGGCATTAAATAACCCATTGAGGTGTTGATATGCCGTAAAACAAACAAACCAAACCAAACCATTTTTCTTGGTGAAAATTTTTGTTATTTTAATAATTAGATTTTCTAAAAGCTGTAACTAATTAATTAAACAAGTGAAAAAAAAAAGTTTGCTGAATTAATTATTTATTTTATGAGAAAACTATTGAAATCTTTCGCTCCCTGAAGTTTTGTCCAGAGTAGGAAATCCAAGTGGACTTAACATAATATAAGAAAAATATAACATTTTCCATGGAAATTGCGATATGCAGTGAAAGGCTGGCGATGTTTTGTGAGAAAAGGAGTGTAGGATGGAAAAGAATTTGTCACCCACAAGGACACGAAGACTGGAAAGTGAAGAGAGGGTAACTCCTGCCCATATATACTAACTGTACTTCATTTTCGGCCTGACCTGCCTCTTGCAAAGGTAGAGGAGTCAGGTACTTACTGGTGCGGTACAAAGAACCGAGCATTTTTCCCGGTATCTTTAACAATGGATCGTATGTACGAGTTCCATTTGAGGTCTGGGTGAGTTTAAGACCCAATAAGCGCTCAAAGCACCCCCCGAGGGAACATCCGTCCATCGTGATTAGTGACAGTTCTGGGTCTGTTCGTTGATGATGGAATGTAACTCGTTTGGTTTTTGAGGCATTGACAGGGACCAGCTATTTTTCCCCCACTGAAATGTTAGAGCTTGATCAGACGAGAGATCTGAAGCCAACCCCTGATCGTCTATTGTTTATACATAACATATATATATATATATATATATATATATATATATATATATATATATATATTATCATTATTATATTTATTTTTTACCTACCATAAATTCGACTGGTATAAAAATTTTAAAAAAATACCGACAGTACAATTTGGAAATAAAATATATTTGAAGAAACTGGTATCTGAGGCAAAATTTAAAAAAAAAAAAAAAAAAAATGATTAAAAACATTCGAGTTGATCGAAAAAAATTCGCCCAACACCGCCATCCCTAGCCAAAAGAAACTCGAGTAATATAAGAAAAGACGTAGAATGCTCAAATGCACTAAGTAGAGCATATATATATATATGTGTGTGTGTGTGTGTATTTAGGCAGCAATCCTTCTTTCAGGCACATTTCATTGAAAATGACAGACAAGGTGCTTTTATTTAGTTTTTTATACAATTTCTCATGCCATCTAATATTTGTTTTTTGGGTTTTTTTTGTTTTTTCGGATGATAAATTATATAAAAACTGTCCGAATGTTCTTTTTATCCGAACGCTTTCGGCTATACATTTAGCCATTTTCAAGGATTAAATATTTTAACTGTTAAAATAAGAAATAGTTTGTTGTATATATTTTATAAAATGTTTTCATTTTTTTCAAAACACAGGTCAAGATATTATGTCCATGTTCAAAGTTAAAAAACATTATAATAAAATTATTTTTTTCTATTATTATTTTTATAGACACTACTTTTTAATAAAATGCTCTATTTTTTATAAAACAGCATTAATTACATTTACCTGCCTGTCTGTATTGGAGAAAATTTTAAATGAAAACAATTGAAAATCTCAGAAAGGCTGATAAATGTAATTAATAAAAAAAAATTAAAATAATTATTTAAAATTTTGATAAATAAATTGCATCTAAAAATATTTAAAAATAATTTATAAACAAAATAATATTAGATAATTGTCAGACACAATCCATTTCAATATATATATATATATATATATATATATATATATATATATATATATATATATATATATATATGTATATAAATTTCTCAAATGGAGTAAAAATTTAATTTAAAACCAGTTCTAAATTTTCATTTACTTTTAAAAAGTCCTCAATAAAAAAGTAAAGCAATAAATTATTATATTTTTTATTATCAGAGATTATAAAAAAAATAAAAAAAAAAATTTTGAACAAATTTAAAAACAAATTTCCTTAAAATCATTTTTTCAAAATTTTTTACCATCGCCTGAAGAAGTTCAATCATAGTTGAATGAAACATGAAAAATTTGTGTATTATATTTAAAAATGTTTTTATTATAATCTAATACATATATATATATATATATATATATATATATATATATATATATATATATATTATGAGCAGATAATCTATTTAACTTCGATTGGGGAAGTTGCTTCGAAAATTTTGTTTACTATTAATACTCTATTTCTTAATATTGGGCACTTTACTTACAAGGACTGCTCGCCTTAAAAGCGTTATCCCCGAGTAATGCACTGATTGACCATTTCTTGTTAGAAACAAAAAAGAGTCGTGGATTACGATGTGATACCCCCACTCTCTTATATGTCAGTGAATATTGGATAATCACACCACGGATGTGGGGCGGGGGGACTAGAGGCAGCAAAAATGTGGTTCTACAGAAGGATACTGAACATTCCATGGACGGAGCGAATAAGCAACAAGGAAGTTTTTTTTTTTTAAAGAAAATAGCAAACAAAATGAAAACTTCTATTCAGAATTAGAAAAAGACAGCTGAAATTCCTTGGACACATAATGAGGAAAGAAGGCACAGAAAACTTCACGGGGCATTCTGAAAAAAATAGTAATGGATGGGATTGGCAACGAACCACTTCAATTTTATGGGTTTATGTGAATTAGATGGCAGAATAGGATGAGCAAAATTTTTATCAGACTGAAAAATCTTTAAATAAAAACGAGATAGGAAATTTGGAAACTATGATCGCATTTATAGAAAATGAAAAAAAAGAAATCCAAACTTCAATTTCGCTGTCTAATAATTTCTGAGATGAAATATTATGTACACTATTTACATTATTCGGACTATTGTCCTCATCTTTGTCATAATAAAAATTACAACGTTTCGATTTTTAGTATCTGTCTATATTTCTGAGATGAGGTATTATGTAAATTATTTACATTTTTCGGACTATTGTATTGTCATCTTTGTCGCCATATTTATTTCGTTTCGGCCGTTGTACGCTCAGGCCTTCTTCAGTTGGTTGGAATGTCGAACCGAGCCCTTTATTTCGCTCACTGGGGTAGATGTTCTATTCCATCGAAAAAAGGACACAATGGCACAGTGGATTAAGGCATTGAAATAATCCAGTGTCATAATTGATGAGTTTATCAAATTTTTTTTGAAGGCAGTGGAGAACTTTCAAATTAGGGAAAATTAACAGGAATAAAATTAACTGACATCCATTAAACATGGAACGTTAAACTAGAAAAAATGTTTTACCCCAGTGAATTTTGAAATAAATTTCAGGTTCAATTTGACATTCCAAATAATTTGAAGAAGGCCGGGTTTTTTAATAGTAAATCTGATAAATATGGCGACTATTAGATGATAAATCCGAATAATGTTGAATAATAAATAATATGTCGAAAATTTAACGTAATCAACTGATAAGAATCTAATAAATATCTATCCTCGAACTTAACTCACCTTTGAAATTCTCATTCATTCGAACAAATTATCTCTTTTTTCAACAAATATCGTTTTTTAATTTGTTTGTTTTTTCCTAAATTTAAAACCGGGACGTTGTTTTCAATTGTGCTTCGTTTAATATGTTTATTCTGATTTTTATTAAAATACACTGCATTATTCCTATCTATATTTCTTTCCACTGCATTTTTTTTTTTTCAATGAAACCAAAATCTTTTTTTAAATTTCTATTAAAATCATCTTTACAAAACTTTCATTAACCATGGGTAAAAACTTCAAATACAATTTCATTCTAAATATATTTTATTTAGAATATGTTGTCCTTATCTTTATCATATTTATGGTTTGTAAATTAAAATTCTTCAGGAATATACGTTGGAATTTCAAACCGAACCCTTTATTTAGTCCATTTTAGACTGTTCTAGTTCCACGTTTGTATATGAAAAAAAATATCTCAGTTTCAGTTATTTCCTTTTACTAACTCGACACTCCAAGTTTTTGCTCACATCTGTTGTGGCCAGGTATTGAATTTCTTTGTATCAAGTCACTTTTGGATTACTTCAATCAACGCTTTTATCCACTGGGCCATGTGTCCTTGGGGACTATTATTCTACAATCAGTCACATAAGGGCAGGATAAACTTTTCGCTCACCTACAGAGGTTTCTTGCTTCCCAGTTAATTTTGATCTTCAAAAATGTAAATTGCAATGTCAATCGTTATCTTTTGTCTTAATTCCTCTTCTTTTATTGCCCCCCCCTTAATAGTTGTTTGCTATTTTTATTTAATTTTATTTTTCCTCATACTCTTTCACACTCAATAACCCTCTGCGTCTTAGTGGTTGTATTGCCTTGCTTGGACAGAAACGATTAAAATTTAAATGCAATGTCAATTGTTATCTTCTGTTTTCTTAATTCTTCTTCTTTTATTGTTCTCTCTCCTTAATAATGTTTTTCTTTTTCAACATATTCTTTCACACTCAGTAATCCCTTATATCTTAGTGACTTTATTGCCTTGCTTGGAGAGAAACGGTTAAAATTTAAATGCAATGTCAATTGTTATCTTCTGTTTTCTTAATTCCTCTTCTTTTTATTATTCTCTCTCCTTAATAATGTTTTTTTTTTTTTCATATTCTTTTTAACAAAAGTAATGATTTGATGTTTTTAGTTTTAATTTTATTAGGGATAAAGATTAAAATTTAATAATTAGTTCATTTTTTTTTTTTTTTTTTTTTTTTTCCTTAGTTTTACATTTGAGATGTTTTTTTAATCTAAAGATTTCCGACTGCAAATTGCTTTTGTTGTTGTCTATCGGTAAACAACTTTGCACTCCATCGCTTTTCACAAATATCTCCGGTTCTGTAAAGTCTACACGTAATTTTTATATAAGAATTTTCTCTACTAAAAACACAAACTCTTTTTGGTGTTAAAAATGACTTTCATGTCATTTTTTCCTCAAGTTTCGATTCCCTGCCGAAACGTTTTGTTCAGAATTACAGCATAAAAACCATTGGCTTAACTACCGATCACTAGACTCACTGTTCTGACTTTGATAAAACAGTTGACGAAATGGAATAAGCCTAATTAACTAAAATAATGATGCAATCTCATCACAATATCATACAATTGGATCACCATAAATTGACCTACTCTTTTTATTGCAATTTGTGGTTTACAGCCATATCACATTGAAACATAGGTTCCTGTACGATCTGTTAAACAACGTCGAAATTAGTCAGTACCTAAATGGGTGACAACTTGGGCATACCAGGTGCTGTAAGATAGGATGTAATTGGTGTATAATTGTTAATCGGAGAGCCGAGTTCCAATTCCAGTTGGGTTCGTTATATTCACCTACCCACAAATACCCTTGGGGAATGTATGAATTAATTATGAATTCGCCTTTTCACCTCCCAGCTATAGATTAATTAATAACGCTTTTATCAGTAAATCATTATTATTTCCTTTCCACCCAAAGCAATTCTTACAATCTAAAAATGTTTTATGGCTTCAAATAACCTACAAACCTTAGGAAACGAAACAATAAATTCAAAATAGTATTAATTGTAATTAGGTTAAATATAATTACTTTTTCATTGAAGGTGGGTCTAGCACATTAATAGGCGAGTTTATCTTATTTAAATTATTAATTGTTATTCTGAGCCACCATGATTATCAGTATTGTATATTTTGTTTATCAATTCTATTTAGTCAATTGTTTCATTTAAGCCAGTGTCATGAAGCCAAACCATTTACAATTTGCATTGTATTTGGTTTATAGAAACTAAGCTAACAGTGTTGTTCAGTGATGACGGTCGTCTTCGAGTATAGAATCCAGAGGTTAGCAGTGAATATTTCGAAGACAGTAGGAAAGCGTTGTTCAGGTTAGCAGTGGATATTTTGGTAAAAGTAGCAGAGCGTAGTTCGTCCTTCTGTTATCATTTCGCCTGACATCCTGGACTGGACATTCGGGTAGAGTAGACAAAATGGCCGCCTTTATACACGACGGATTGAATGTTCTACGTGTTCTATTGGTGGACTATAAAGTGAGTCAAGTCATTTGGGCTAACTCACTAGTACATATATACACAAAAAATAAACTGCAACAAACAATACAGCTGGTCCCGACGAACTTGACCGGGACTTTGTTACAATAGTTCCTACTACTATTACTACTACAACAACAACAATAATTAATAATATTAATAATGGTGCCATTTCTGACCTTAGGTCTCTGGGCGGGGCCTGGAAAGAAATGTGTACACACCAGAAATCAAAGGAAATAATGATAACACATACTAAAATATAATGTGTTAGCTTAAAATGCAGCTTCTGTGATAAATATCCAGAAACAATTGATCATCTTGTATCAGGTTGCATGGTATTAACGCTCACTGAATATAAAACCCGTCATGACAGAGTGGGCCAATATCTGCACTGGAAAATCTGCAACTTCTACGGGAAGGAAACTGAAAGAAATTGGTATGAACATCACCTAAACCCGATTACAGAGATAGGACCTGTTATAATTTTATGCGACTACACAATACACACTGACAGAACAATCAAAGCGAACCGCCCAGAGACCGCACACAAAAAGATGCCTCCTTATTGATATGGCAGTACCTGCAGACTGAAATGTATCTTTGAAGATCTTCAAAAAGCTGTCGAAATACAAGGTCCTTGAAATCGAAATTTAAAAAATGTGGTACATGGGAACATCAACAATTCCTGTTGTAGTTTGAGCCTTCGGATTGGTTGGAAAAGATTCCAGTAGACTCATGACTTAAATACAAAAAATTGTTCTCGTGAGTACAGCCCAAACCTTTCGAAGTACTTTAAAATATGTAATGTGTGTGTTTTAATTGGTCAGTGGAAAATGTCATGATGCAATTTCTGACCTTAGGTCCCTGGGCGGGACCCGGTAAGAAATGAGTACACATCAGAAATCAAAGGAAACAATCATAATAATAACAACATTAATAATAACAATAATAACAATAATAATAATAACAATAACAATAATAATGACAACAATAACAATAATGATAACAATAGTAATAATAACAATAAAAACAACAATAATAATAATGACAATAATAACAATGACAACAATAACAATAATAACAATAACAACAATAGTAATAATAATAACAATAATAGCAACAATAATAATAGCAATAATAACCACAATAGTAATAATAATAATAACAACAGCAATAATAATAATAATAATAATAAATGAGGTTTTCAACAAGAAAAGGAATGATACAACTATAGAACTGAGAACGTCCTTAAATCAGATCTATGTAAGATTTTATGGGATTTTTCAATAGAAACAGATAAGAAACTGGGAAGCACTAAGCCGGACATATTGGTGGAAGATGGAATAGAAAAAAAAGGTTAATCATGGATCGATTATATTTTTCTGAAGAAGAGAAATTAATCAAATATGGCCCATTGAAGTTTGAACACGCAAGGCTTTGGAAGTTGAAGAATGTCACAATCATACTAATTGCCATGAGTGTACTTGGTAACAGTGACAGACAGAATAGAGACGTGGATAAAAATTTAAACTGACATTGTTTGCCTAGTGGAACCTTTGCCGAAAGGAAAGCTCTTCGGAACGACAAGAATAATTCAGAAAGTGATGAACACTTAGAGTCAGATGAAAATTACATGACCTAAGGCTGCTAGTTGTGGCTCGTTATCTGTGCATTACTTATCAGGTAATAAGATCTTATATGAGAAAAGATTCAAATCAAGTACACTATGGATAGAACAGCTAGTATACCTTTGTGTAGGAAAGCTACTGAAAGTCTGCAACGTATTGTCAGTGGCTGTACTCAGCTGACAAGAAAAAAAAGATTAGACAACAACATGACAAAAACAGGGTCAGTTCGTTTTTGTTTTTTGTTTGTTTGTTTTTTGTTTGTTTGTTTTTTGTTTTTTTTTTTACAAGCGAGCCAGTTAACAAATACTCTTTCTACTTTACTTCCGTGATAACCAATCATACTAAAACAATTATCGAATACTATCATCCGCCATTGGATAAACGTATTGTTCTATTGTGAAACTGAGTCGTCTATTTCCGGTTATATAGTAAAATGAACTGTTCTATTGCTGGTGTTTTGTAATGTGTGGCGCTAATGGGTTTAGTTGAAATCAAATGTATATATGTATATAAAGTCTTTTAACATAGATATTCAGTTTGTGTTTTCCTTTTCGACTAAAATAGATCCATTGTTAAATACGGAATTACAACATATATTTAAAAAAAAGACGATAAAATAATGAAAATTTGATGTTGAATTAACCAAACACAGTTTCTATCATCTGATGCAAAAAGGCATATTGATCACTTGGCAAAAACATTTGCAAACAACCACCAATGCAAAAATCAATTTTGCCCTATAAAATGTTATCTAATAATGATTTAAACTTCATCATTAAGGCATGATAGGAAAATACTATTCTGTGTGCGTTTCGTCACTTTTCGTTTGCAATTCAATAACTGTTAAATACATTTTCTGGTGCAGCGTTCATTTATTATTATCTTCTTTTGAAACAAGACTTTTACTAGGCAATTCAAAATCTGCAATTCAGAAATAAATAAATTGGTACAGCAGCTTAGAAAAAATATCTTAAAAAGAAAGCAAAATTTACGCGATTTTTTTCGAAGAGAATCATCGATTCTGAAAATGTGGTACAAAAAATGCAGTACAAAAAATACGGTACAAAAACGTGACTCGCATCAGTTAATACAAGATACATTCTTCAGTATGATAATGCGGGATAATCCCGTATTTTGTGAGGACGGTTGGCAAGTTCTACTCTCGCCTGGTATCACCTGCGCTCTCTACTTTTAAAAAAAAATTATTTTTACAATAATGTTCACTCTACATAAGGCCCGGGAGGCAATCGAGGTAGAGGGTTACATAGTAAGTGGCACAGTTTATGCGAATAAATGGGGAAGATTATGGTTAACCCTAACTTTGAACATGTTAAGATTGTAGGGATTGGGGAAAACATTCTCTGGGGAGTCAGTTCCACAAAACAGTGATTCGTGGGAAGAAACTGCTTAAGTCGAATTTACATCTCGCAGATGGAATACAAAAGGAAAGACAGTAGTTTGCTAAAATGGGTGCAGCATGGTGGGTCTTAAACATGAAGGTTAGAACTCGTGGGAATAAGGAATGTAATTCAGCAGATCACTTTCCATGGAAAACAGCGATACAGAAGCGAGAGGCTTGTGACGTTTCTTGCAATTTGATTTTAAACAAAGCAATCCAGTCTAATATACATGGTTTTTCCAAGCTGACATATATTGTAAATGCTACATTTTATTTCGAATTTATCAAAATTTCTTTCAGTAATCTTCCAAAAATTAGTTCATGTTCGGAGAAAAAAACCCTCTGATTATTCAATGAATATAATAGCCTCATACATTTTACGTTGACCAATAAGTTTCGGCCGATAGACTCTTCGGCCCTTTTCGATATTTTCTAATATCCTGATATAAACAATTATCCTTAATCTAGAATATATTCAGAAAAACATCATTGTTCTTTTCTTTTAATGTTTCAGTGTTTACGTTTGGGCCGGCCAATTCTCCAAGTGTTGTCCTTTGATATGTTAAAAGATTTAGACAGTTTTAAAAAAATGTTGTGTGAAGAAGACCAGAAAACCAAAATAGGAATCTAATCATAATATTTACTCACGAGTGCTTTCGTTGAAATCTATAGGTTAGCTCTTGCAAAAGTTGCTGGTCTATTTCTTACCACCAGTAACATATATGAAAGTGAAAATTGAAGTCAAAACTCAGAGGCGACAGGCTGTTTCCTGCTAGGCGAAATCGGCAGGCTGCGAATGTTGGATTTTTCATTGACTATATATATATATATATATATATATATATATATTAAGGCATTAAAAACTAGAAATGTAGTATTGTAGGCCATGATAAGTTTAAAATAAAACACACCAGTCGACCGGTTTCGTCCCCTCGTCAGAATTGTTAACGGGGAATTTAGATTATGAGGAAAAGAAAAAAAAACCCCACATGGGTGACATGAATGAATGGACAGGGAAGGAAAAAAATATATATTAAAAATTATACCAACCAAGCTGCTAGAATCGCAGAACAGCAAGTCCAAGCAAACAATCTCTTTGTTTGCAAAGAGCAGGTTGCCTAGACCTGATGTAAAGCGACCCAGCACCTTTAAGATGGAAAAGTGAGTGCGAACTGGCCAAGACGGAAAACCAGTTCACACTGAAATCCATCGCACAAGTTGGATTCTTTATAAAATGATCCGCAATGGAAGACCCATACGTGTTACGAATGGTATCGCCCAAAGAAAATTTTTTGTTTAGTATTATCGCAGGTACGTGTTGTTTAAATTCTCACGTCCAACCGCTGTGTCGTTCTACCTATGTAGTCGCATCCACAACTACATTTGAAATAGTAAATAACAGAGTTAATATGGTGGGGGGTAGAACATCTTTACACATAGATGAAAGTATGGACTTAGTTTGAAAGACAACACGAATGTTCGCTGCAAAATAACACTCACGTGAACTACATGAAATACGCTTGGCGAAGGATTCACTAATCTTACCCAACCACGGTAAACGAAGTTAGACCGGACATTTACCTACTGAAGCAGGTTTGATTTTGTTGAACCTGGCGGTCTCATCTCGAATAACCGATTGAACAATGTTCAACGGATAAATTGCATTGTTCACAAAGATCTCAGTTAAACAACTGATTTCATGTTTCAAGGTGTCATCCGAACAGATCATTAACGCCCTATGTGTCAGGGTCCTAATCAAATTAATCTTTTGTTGTTTAGGACAAAAGGAGTCCCAACGGTATATAGTCCTGTAAAAGTAGACTTCCTGTACACAGAGGTAATAAACAAGAAGGAGTTCTTTGAACAAGAACATCTAAAAAGGGCAATGAACCATTGACCTCCTTATCTACTGTAAATTTAAGGGCAGGATGAACACCATTGAGTAGGGAAAAAAATTGATCCACTTCCGATTCATGGCTGAACACACAGAAAGTGTCATCAACATACCGAAAGTATACCTTGGGTCTGGCAAACTTAAAAGGCTTTCTTTTTTAAAAAACCCACAAAAATATTTAACACAGGACCCAAAGGGGAACCCATCACTACCCCATCAAATCTGACGATACATGATATTGTCGAAACTAAAATCGACAAACATAGTGGCAAATTTCATGAGTTCAACGAACACTTCTTCAGGTATATTCGGAGGAGTCAAATCGCTACGATATAACATATCGCTGCAAATATCAATAGTCTCCGATAAAGGAACACAAGTGAAGAGGCTACAGATGTCAAAGGAACACATAAATCCATTAGTGGCATCACAATTCCGAATGAATTTGGAAAAAGAAAATGAATCTTTAATACAAAAGGAACTGTAATGTTGCAATACTGGTTGCAACATCAGGTCTAGGCAACCTGCTCTTTGCAAACAAAGAGATTGTTTGCTTGGACTTGCTGTTCTGCGATTCTAGCAGCTTGGTTGATATAATTTTAATATATATATATATTTTTTTCCTTCCCTGTCCATTCATTCATGTCACCCATGACAGACTTTTTCTTTTCCTCATAATCTAAATTCCCCGTTAACAGTTCTGACGAGAGGGGACGAAACCGGTCGACTGGTGTGTTTTATTTTAAACTTATCATGGCCTACAATACTACATTTCTAGTTTTTAATGCCTTAATACGCTTTTCTACCGTTTCAAACCTATTTAATATATATATATATATATATATATATATATATATATATAGGTCAGTGTTGCATTGTGGGTAATCTATTCTGGCGATTATTTTTGCGGGAGTGGCTTGTTTGTTTATTTATTTGTTTGGGTTAATTTGTTTTTCATTTTCATTTTGTATTATTTTTCTTTTCGGTTTTTAATGTTTTATTAACGTAGTAAAAAATTACGGGGGGGTTGCTTAGATCGCTTATTTAATAGTCTTGGTCTGGGAAGATAAAACTATTTATTTGTTTAGATTGCTTACCGTAGTCTATTCTGTTATTTTGGCGGTGGGGGGACAGTTTTAATTCATTTATTTATTTGGATTTATTATTTTTACTTGTTTTTGCTTCTTTACGCTTATTTTTATTAGTTCTAGCGGCTATTTTAGCGGGGGCGATTTGTTAATTTATTCATTTATTTGGATTAATTTTTATTTGTTTTTTATTTATTTACTTATTTTTTATTTTGTATATTTTTTATTTATTCTATTTGGTTTTCGATTTTTGAGTAACGTATTCATGTTTTTTATCGTTATATAATAGTTATAGCTATTTTTACGTCGAATTTTTGGATTGGTTGTTGTAGTTTATTCTAATTTTATTTTGGCGGGTTTGTTAATTTGTTTATTATTATTTACTTTATATATTTGGTTTGATTATTTTTACTTGTCCTTCTTCTGTATTTTAATTTTATTTACTCTGTTTCACCTGTTCTAACGGGAGTGGTTTGTTAATTTGTTTATTATTTGTTTGGGTTAATTTAATTTACTTGTTTTTTTTTATATTATTTTGTTTATTTGTATTTATTCATTTCAGTTTTCGATTTTTAAGTAACGTAGTAAAAATTTGTTTTCGTGTCTGCATTTTGAGATGAGCTCAGATCGTTTATTTAGTAATTTATTTTGGACTGAGAAGGTAATATATATATATATATATGCCTGCATCCTACCGGTTTGTGAGAACTGATTCTTAAAATTATAAAAGCTTAACAAACCGGGTGTTGGATTATCTG